>WFKH01011429.1:0-20160 GCA_016163765.1 Magallana hongkongensis
CTAAAAAACTGGATAGAAATGTCCGTTCATCACTGGAATTGGAAAGTCCAAATATTCCAAAACGGAATTCACATTTAGTAGAAAAAGACAGGAGTAACAGGGTAAGTCATTTTTTGGAATTTTATGGGTTTTGGGAAGTTTTTTCTACTGACATAAAGTGCATACTCTGGAATGATTTTATGATAAATAACATTTAGATTCGTTTGTCAGAATCGGATAAGGTTTTTTCTTATATGAACTGTGTGAGCAATATGTTGGAGGAATTTTAGTAAAACATATATATATATATAAAAGGACTCTGGCATCGTACCTGGAATAAGCCCTTCCCCTTCTTCAGTGAGCTTGACTAGCTATAGTGGCGCAGCCCAATTGGACATCACAAGTTTTGAAAGGTTGTGACCTTTACTAAGATGAAATGAGATTTTTTTAAAAGAATTTAAATTAAAATCAGAGATTCAGAAGCGGAAAAATATTTTTTTTGTAAATTTATTAAGAGACGAAAAGGGAGTTCGGGAGAATAAAGGATCCGTTCGCCAAGAAACGCCTGGTATTCAAGAAAAACAACATGCGAAAGGTAATGTCATAAAAAAGTAATACCGTTCATTCTGATAATGGTTACACCAATCATGGCATTAACGATGGAATATTAGTAAATGCGGAAGTTTTAATTGCAGGGGGGGGGGGGGTATTCAAAGAATAAAGTTTATCATCGTTTGTATGTATATTAATCAGTGCTGATTATGATGACTAATATAAAGAAACTTTGGAACAGGGGTTTTTTTTCTCTTTGATTATATATATATACTAGTAGTCAAAATTTCTAACGCCCCAGGCAAGTGTTAGCATTATACTGTTCGTAATTCCAATTATTTTGACCAATGATCAGATATGAAAAATAAGGAATAACAAAGCATTTAATTGAAACTCAATAAAAATTTATTTAAGGGCTACATTAATACGTTCCCCATTTGCACTAATAACAGCATCTCATTGAGATCCCATGATTGAAAAAAAACCTCTGTGGAAGGTTATTTCGTTTGTTTATGTGGTCTCATTATGTGAAATTCGGATGCTGGTTATAAATCGTCCCTCCCATAAAGGCCATTGATGTGGTCTAATGTGCGGTGCAGTTGTGCATGCTGTACGGTGTCTATCAGAAAGGATAGTTACCCTAATGTACCGGTCATGTTGACGTGTTGTTACATGAAGTTTTTAATTAATGTATCCCTTAAGTTCACCCAATTCAAAAATGAAGAGTATATATATATATATATATACACACACACACAACTTGCACTGTGCGCTCAGACGAAGAGTGTGTATGCGTATATCTATCGATCTACCTTATGAAAGGACTATGCATACATGTATATTTTTATAATGCTACCGTTAAATAATTGTTATGCAATTGTTTTGTTATGTTTCTTCTTTTTACAAACCGTGCAGCCACTAATTTGTTTGAATCAGACACCGGGAACAAATGGCAGGCTGCAAACGTCGTAGATGAAGTAAGCATAGATTAATTTTTGTTTAAAAAATTCTTTACCTATAAAAATATTCAATGATTGGGAAAAGATCCTTTATTTATTAATAAACCATTATGTGAATACACGGTGTTTTAAATTTTTATCTTGAAACTAGAGGAGTATTTGTCCACGGGTTTGTTTTACACTGTGGTTTCTCTATTTTATCTTATATTAACGACGTATTTACGAAAAAAAAAAGATTGAAAATATGAAAAAAAATCCTTAAGTTAACAAATGTGTTTACTTATTACAATTACTTGACGTCATTTTAGACGCAGTATGATGAGGAAAGTGATCAAGTCGAGGGCGACTTTGTAGATTTTTCGCACTTGTTTGATGCTGTTCTTGGAAAGAGGTAGATTGTAGAACCATTTTAACAAGACCTTGGATTTTCGGTAGGACGTAACAATTTATTTCTTGCGTTAAAAGTTAAAAATGACACTGACTTCAAGCGAAATATGCACCAATTGCGTTGTCTTAGCTCAAAAGCCAGACAAATCTTGTTGATTTCAAAGAGTCATGGCTGAGTGGCCAGCAATGAAATAGACAGGCCTACGTCACATTGCTGTTTGACACAACTACCAAAAGTCCAAGCTCTTGTTAAAATGTTTCTAAATAGTTTTAAAGACTGATTATTATTTTTCAAAACATATCTTATTTATATGCATTCAAACGAACAGAAGAGAAAAATAAATAAGAAATGTTATTTAATTTTAGGTCTGAAAGTGGTCAAAAGAAATTCGAAGGTAATCTTGACATTTAATCATCTGGTATATATACAAAAAAAAAATAGGGAAAAAAATGAAATATGTTAAATCCCTAAAAATAAACAATTAACGATCAATGCGTGAATTGAAAATGTAAAACAAGCCAATGTGGGGGTTAGAATTTTCAATTCTTGCCAAAATATATGTAGTATACTTTTTATGTCGACAGTGGTTTCCAAGACAGCCTACAATAACTTAATAAAGAACTAGATTGATAATACGAACCAGAAAATAATTATAATAGTGTAATCAAACCAAATTGTGTACTAGAATTTTTTTTAAATTCTAATGATGACAACTTGATATCATACAACACACAAATAATAAAACATTGCCCTGTGGGCATTTGACTTAGAGTAATTGTTTGAAGATAACAATATCTTTTATAAAAGTGATTGATTATAAGCGAATGTATATAATAATATAGATATATGTTGTTAGAGCATCATGAAACACTGAAAGAAATCTGGGGAGAGGACTCGCTGGATGTTGTACAACAGGCTTTAGCCAAAGCTGTACAAGGTTTGACAAGAATTGTAAACTTTTCATCAATATCAATTACCATTCAGAATCGAATTTAAATTTTGTTGATGTGATGAAATGAAAAAACGAATTAAAGATAAGATCAGGCTAATAATAGTGTTGCATGCATAATAAAAAAACCCACGATTTTATGAAAGAATTGAAATTCTGTGGTAGTCTACAAGGGTAATTCCTTTGGTGTAATTTTTTTTTCACACAAATGAGAGTTCTTTAGTCTTTTGCTATTTTTTCACAATGCTTGTATCCATTTGAATAGTCTTCAGTGATTAGTTGCCTCTTAGTTAGAGCAATCTCAACAAACATTTAAAAAAGACGATGACTTGTAGTCACTAGAGAACTAGACGACGATGAAAAATTGGACGAGTTTTGTACGGTATTGTGTGTGGATGTGTCTCACAGCATGGCGGGAGAACCATTTGAGGAACAGAGGGCAGAAGCCAAGAAAATAATAGAGGGTAAAACCTCTCTGTTCCATGAAAATAGAAAACTTCATTAAAATATAACATAATGAATATGCCCTTAAAAGTACTATTGTGTATGTGTTCTACAAAACGGTTTTAATGATCAGTTATAATTCTATCAATTTTTATTAAATTTCAGCGTGTCTGGGTAATATTGGCTTGGTCTCCATTGGTTCTGAGACGAAGGTGGAACAAGAACTGACCAAGGACAAAAAAAGTGCATTAAAAGTCATAGGTAATGATTTTTGACTTTGATCTATTTATTTTATAACATAATGTATTGACTAATTTCGTAGAATAATTGATATCAGCCTATTTTTATCAATCTAATTAAAATTAGATGTTAGATCCTTTTATAAAATATTTTAGAATTTCAAATAACCATAATACGTTTTGGTGACCAAGAAAAGGGGCTACAGCCATTTTACTCTTGATCCAAAGGCAGTTAGCCCCATGCAATAAGTTATGAATTATTTTCGGAGCGCTCTACTTATGTTTCCTGAGCGCCCGATATGCATTTCATATTTCATGTATCGAATTTAAGCAGTTCGTCAGAACAAAGTACTTCATGCAAAAGGTTTTAGAAGGGGTTATAGCTGAGTTGTGTAAAACCGTTTAATTTAGTAAAAGAATTAAACAAAAGCAGATTTAAAATTCAGGATCTACAAAGACATTGCTGCTAGTGGTGATCATTTACCCTCATTTTTTTCAGATTGAAGTGCGTTATATTAGATGATACATGCAATGCAGTTCTTAAAGACTTTACCATAAATCATTTAACTCACATAAATCAATAATATCAATAAACAAATTGTTTGGGCTAGTATAATATCGTTCAAACAACATTTTATATACTGTATAGATGAAAAAGAGTTTATATAAACATCTGCATTAGTTGTTCATAGGCTCTTTGAACAGAATGAATGAAAAGAAAACTTTTATAATCTTCCTCTCCTTTTTCTGATTTTATTTTTGTTTACAAATTTTTATCTCTTTAAAAAAAAAAATTAAAAACAAATTTAACTCAAGGATACATTGTACATGTTAAAGTATATATTAATTTGCTTAGTACTTTCTAAAGAAAAAAACTTTTTGAAAAGTTGATAAAGACAACGATGAATCATACTCATTTAATAGGTACAAAAAGAGCGATTATAAAATAACATGCAGTTAAACATTTAATGGTTACAGATCAACTAAAAATAAATCATCTTCATCCCGTGTCTAGTAGTCCAGTGATACAGGGACTATTCACAGTTCTTCAGCTCTTAAACGGCACAGGTAAGAAATCATTTGTTTATTACTAAAATTAAGGGCGACAAGGTATTGTTAATTATTAAAAAAAATGATGAAACTCACGATAATGCAACAATTTAGATTATAAATTACTTCAGTGTAGTAAAGTATTGCCGTCTTTAAATACGTACATTTTAAATTACGTACATTTAGTTGTTATTTTTAAATGATATTAAAATTAAAAGTACTATAAACTTTGTAATGAATTAAATTGAATTCACCTATTAGCTCACCGAGACAATATCGGGGGGAGCTATAGCTATGCTATACCCCCGGCGTCGGCTTCGGCGTCTGAACATGGATACAGTTTTTGTTGTTTTGTATCTTAGTTATTACTTGTCCTATCTTTACCAAAGTTGCATTGATTGTGCATGTGGACCTACTTATCGACTTAAAAGACTTGGATGCTGAATCTGGGCCATGAATTTCAGATGCTCCATGTGATTAAGCTTTTTTGTGCAGGTGCCCTTTGAAGACTACATCTTATTAGTTTTCCGGGTCCAATCAAGGGTGTACGGGGATTTACCCCGGGTTGCATTCCATACTCCCTGAGGCCGCAGCTTCAGAGGCCGTGGCTTCAGATACAGAGAGTGATCTTGATTATCTAGATGCTTACTCAGGTTTAAGATTTTAGAACAACTCAAATTGTGTTTTGCTCTTGGAGCTTGTATTAAAAGAAGTAAATGCTGCTCATACTTAGTCAGACTAAAACAGTTGATATCACTTTGGATGTGTAAATAAAGGTAGCTTCAGATACAGAGCTTGATCTTGATTATTTTGATGCTGGAGTTGGTGTAAGTTTTTTAAGTATTTAAACGCATGTTTGAATGTTGAAAAATTGCTGTCCTGGCTAACTTTTATTGTTCATGTAACTAAATTTGAAACGAAAGGCGAGCCTCAGATACAGAGCCTGATCTGTATCATCAAGGATGCTAAGAAAACCTTGTCCTACCTCACTCAAACTTGCTTGATAGATGTGTTTGTTGATATATGATATATCATGATTCCTATGATATTGTACTTTATGAGATAATGTATAATATGAAACAATATTGTATCATATGATGATATATTATTGTGAAATATTAGAACCATTTTAACAAGAGCTTGGACTTTGGGTAGTTGTGTCAAACAGCATTGTGACGTAGGTCTGTCTATTTCATTGCAAGCCACTCAGCCATGGCTCTTTGAAATCAACAAGATTTGTCTGATTTTTTAATCTAAGACTACGAAATCGGTGCATATTTTGCTTGAAACCGCGTCATTTTTAACTGGTTGACGCAAGAAATAGATAGCTACGTCCTACTGAAAGTCCAAGGTCTTGTTAAAATGGTTCTATATATTCTGATATTGTATCAATTTTTCGTATGATATAATATGATATGATATTGTGTCATGTGATACTGTAATGTATGATATTGTATTATATCATATGATATGATATTGTATCATATAACATGATATTGTATCATGTGAAATGATGCTATATTGTATAATATGATACAATATGACATAATATGATACAATATGACATAATATGATACAATATCACATCTTGATACAATGTCATATCATCATACAATATCATATTTTATCATAATTTTATACAGCACTATATTGTTCTATATAAGATATAATTAGGCACAATATTATATAGGATCATATGATACAATATTGTATTGTTTAGTAGTGTATTGGTAAATATGTTATCATACAATACAGTATAAAATTTACATATAATATGATTATTAAAAAACTTTGCATCATATGATTTTATATGATATTGTGTCAACCCACACTGCAGTATCCAATATTTCATTGAAGATCATTACCTATGATTTTCATAATATGATTAAGGTGGTCTCGTAAGGGTGATGCCTCGTCTCGATGAGCTTTGTAATCTCTGATTACCTATATTTTAATCTGTAACTTATTGTAACATCGTATTTTACTTGCAAAGACTTGATTTTTACACAGTAAGACCGACAAACTACGGTTCTCACCACACGAGGTATCCCAAAATTGTTATAATTTCTGACGGCTTCTTCAATGACTGTTCTCCAGACTCCGAACGAAAACAGCTGCAATGCAAGAAGGTACGAGTTTTTTTTAAAGGCCACATGGCAAGAACAAATTACAAAAATTTATACAATTGCATGTATTTACTTCAAAATTGCAGACAAATGAGTTACTGGTATCGGTTTTGGAAGTGTTGGTTGCCATGAGTATACGTGTACCAATCTATTTTGTTCCAGTTGGGAAGAAAATGGAAATGGTTTGTAGCATTTCAATAGCTTGTGCCCATGAAGACCCTTAATTTCATAAATTTAGTAGTTGTAATCATATTTGCATTGGCAGAACTAAAAACAATCCTAAATAAACCCTTCCCAGTTGCTACGTGTTTAATTGCAGCTAGACCTGATAAAACATTATTTTGTTAATCCAGTGAAAGCTGTTCTTTATGTCTTTCTTAGAAAGAACTTTAAAAACATTTTAAGAGATATGGGCGCCAAAATCGGCTATAACCAAATAAATAACAATCATTGATATTAAACTGTCGTTTTATTCAAACTATGGTGTATATTTTTAAACAAAAAATTGTATGCAATTTCATTTGTGTAATAAAAATGAATGGTTTATTCTATAGAAACCTAAGAGCCTTAATATACTGTCAGAGACCCATGAATGGTTCAAAAGGCTGTCAGTTGTGGAGGATGTAGAACTGCTTTTTGATTCTAAAAAAAGAGAGGTACTGATACTTCCACATCACCAAAATATGGGGTTTTTAAAATCTTTTTTTCAATATTCTTTGAACAAACTGAAGAAACCACACTGTTGTAATATTTATACTTAGACGTCCATAGGAAGAGTGATGACAGCAATCATGTCGCCTAATCAACCAGAAACCCCATATAAATCATGGCAAACAATAAAGGAGGAACTAAACGAAAACCATACTGGTGTAAGGCAACAATTTGGGTTGAAAAATTCAATTCATTACTGATTTTCAAGTACTTGTAATTTCTCTTAATAATATTCCTCTATTCATTCTTGCATATTTTGAATTTAGTAGTGTCCCCAAAACAACACTAACAAATGTGTATTACAGAAGGAGATGAGACACATTGAATGGTTAATCACGGAGTCCTTCAAGCGACCCCCTCCAATCGGAACTCGTGTACAAGTGGCTGGTTTAAAGCCACAGACAACGGGAACGATACTTTGTCATATTGAAGAGCTTAAAAGAAAACTTAGTAAGTATTCATTTATTCAATAATGTACTTACAAGCAAGACGTATTGTAGATATATCAAATTACAATATGAAATAGCCTCCTGATTATGAAATTATAACATGTTCTCTAACATTAAAGGTATCACTCAATTGTAAACTTGCAGCTGTAGAAAGAACAGAATTTTTGCAGTGTTTAGTTTGTAATTTTCTAAATACCGGTATTTTTAACAAAAAATAATTCCTAATGGAAACATTCAAAGATGGAGGTTCATCAATTTTAGTACAATTTCATAAAATTACTAGTATGTATTATATAGATATATGTATGTATATAATACATGTATGTGTATACACACAGCTGAAAAAGTCTTGGTTGTCCTGGACACCGGAGAAACTGGCATATTCTCGTGGAGCTTCAATCAGAAAGATTTACTGTTCTATGAACCTTCCAAGTCTTCTGATAGCTCTGAATTTACTGTTGGGTCATTAATTCGTGAAGGTAATTGCGTAAATAAGTATGTGGACAAATTATTAAATACTATAAAAGAATTATTCAACAAATTATATTTGTTTTGCAGTTATTTTAGACGTTTATAATGTAATAAAACATTTTAGGTGGACATTGCGTTCGTGGAGACTTAGGAGTGGTAATTGAAAACGAACATGCAATATTGCAGGATGTACCAAAAACGTCTTGGCCAAGAGACGCTGTCAAGGTTAAAGATTAAAAAAATTATTTACACGCCATGAAAACAATGTTTACTAGATGTTTGTTCAATGAAAAACAATTGTAGAATTATTATTTGATATACATGTACATAAAGGTGTAAAAAGCTTAAAATCACCGGCGCTTCTATCTCAAATGCTACGGTCCTTTTTTAGTTGTTAGACATTTCTCATTATGCAATAACATTGCTTGAATTTATTGTTTGCACACTAGGTTTGTTGGCGCTTAAAGCTTTCAAAGGGAAATGGCTGCCTATTTCACAGAAAATCTATGATAAAACAAGCGTAAGTATCAATAGTGTCAATAGTTGATGTAATGTGTCGTTGTGTTATATCATTTACATTATATAGTATCAAAACTTTAATTTCATCTAAATAGATAATTCAATATTTAAATTTTCTATGTTTCAGGGAATCGCCGCTTATAGATTTGACGGGATTGATAGGTAAATTTAATATACAGATACTAATTGTAAGCCAGGAAATTGTATAAAAAATCGTTATATAAGGCACTATCAGTGGACTAGTAAAAAACAATAAAGATTGATTGTTATTGTTCATTTTCATTTTTCAATGGGCTTGTCTAGTGATTCATATAAACACACACACACAACACACACCACACACACACACACACACACACACACACACAAACACACATTTTACTCACCATGTATGAATGATTAAAGAGAATATGTGAAATAGATACGAACTGCAAAATTTGCATACAATATATACATGGACTGCAGCTGGCATGCTTTTATGCTAGTAAAAAATAAAACTTTTTATTGTTTAGATGGTTTGCAATGGATTCAAAAGTATATTATTTTAAGGAATTGTATTTAACTGATACATTTATAGTGTGTTGTTTTATTGAAACCAGATAATTGTCATACAGTAGGGGCTTTGGCGTTTGTTAAAAGAAGAGTAATTGATATACTCTGTATAGTATAACTTTTAAAACTGTTTACAATAAATTTATCATACAGCTTCGAGGACTATGGCCTATCATTTTGCCAAATGATGCCGCATTATTCAGGTCAAGCGTGGACAGTGACTCAGGAACCAAAGTATGATCGTCACCACTCAGAAATACAGTCAATCAACCAAAGTATGATCGTCACCACTCAGAAATACAGTCAATCAACCAAAGTATGATCGTCACCACTCAGAAATACAGTAAATCAACCAAAGTATGATCGCCACCACTCAGAAATACAGTCAATCAACCAAAGTATGATCGTCACCACTCAGAAATACAGTAAATCAACCAAAGTATGGTCGCAACCACTCAGAAATACAGTAAATCAAAGGAGAAGGTGATATGTGTAATTTTATCTTATGATGCAGAAAATATATAGAAACTGAGTTACGGTATTTCTTTAGTAATTGAAGACAGAATTCATTCACCAAAACAACAGAAAGAAGTTGACAGATTTGAGCAATTCAACATCTAACCGTAGTTGCAAATTTTAATTAGATAACTCTGTGTGGATTTATACATGGCATTCTAATTTTGACATAGGGTCCGTTTTTTTATTGTTTAAAAGCTGTTCATTTGTTACCAATACAGTGGCATATTTACAAAACTAATTCTTTGTATGTTTGTAAAATTCTTGTAAGTTATTACTTATCTATCCATCTTTCTATCTTTTCCGATTTCATGATTGTCTTAAATAATGAGTGTATTTTACATCATAAGAATAATTGGTGATTGGTTTTTCTGATGAAATGAATGCTTCTGTTTATTTTGAAAAATACTCTATATAAAGTATTGATATTAGTTCTACTTGTATGTAATGGAATGTACTTTGTTAATGCTTCATTGCACACAATATATTTTGAACAATAAAAGGTCTGTTTCAAAAGAAAGAATAACAGCAAAAAATGTTTCTTTTCTGATGATTTGAAATGAACAAGAATAAAAGGCGATGCTTGTCCATGAGAATGTTTTTTCATGAAATGCAATAACCTTGATTGTTTTAGATGTCACACTGTGCCTTTCAATTTCATTCATTTCAAATTAACGTAATTTTTTTTTACATATTTGTTAATCAGAGAAACAAATGCTGTGAGGCTGTTCCTTTGGTGCTTTTTTTTCTATAGTTCTTGTGGATGATACTAAATAAGAACATGATAAGAAAGGAAAACAAACTTACTACGTTGTTTTATTTTACTAGTTGCAGACGATGTTATAATATTAATTACCATATGTATGCTACCAATATTTTTTAAAATACATTTTGATGTTATTATTTTGTTATCTTTTGTCTTGTAACTATTTTTTTCACATGATTTTTAGAAAAAATAAGAATGAATCTTATGGAAATGATTAATAAAAAAAAAAAATAGATCGATCCCTTTTACGTTTTGCAGCATTGAAAGTAAGGAACCAAACGGACTGATGATTATGTTTGGGTTGTTCCATTTTAATATATACCTTTCTTATCTTTGAGTACTTTTAAAAAAAATGCATGACTAATTAAAGAGTTATTCAAGCATGTCACAAATATTAACATTGCCTTCTTCACTGGTAGAACAAATCTGCAACATTTTTTCCTTCGGAATCAAAAGGTCAGTAGATGGAGTAAAGCCAATACTTCGCGAATCAAGGAGGAACCCATATAAGGTGTTATAGCTAATTGAGATGATTTGAAAAATTCTTCTGAAGAATATGACGGTCTCAATTTATTTGCTTGGACAATAATATCAGGAGCCAAAGAAAGGCATGACATAGATAGAGGCATTAAGACACAGAATGTTTTATGAAAAGAACATAAGCCAGTATATTGATAAATTCAAAACAGTTACAGTAGTTTTAAATAAATTGATATTTTTATCAGATGTGAAACTTTACGTGTTATTTCTTGTTATTTACAATTATACTTAACCACGACGGAGCTAGGTGCAACACTTCTAATAACGACATCAGACGCCATTGTATGCATTACCAAAGTCCGATATCCAACAGACGTCCGTCATCAGGGCCATCAGAGAGTCTCTGATAAATGTCGGTGTTTGTCCGAGACAGGGCATTAATTGGAGGATCAAGAAAGGTAAACTTATTGCAAAGTTGAGATGAACAAGTGCTTGTTTATACCGATACTAATGTTTTGTTTTCACAACATTCTATCTTCTGACTTTTGAATAGGGACAAACTATTTGAACAAGAAAAGAGATAAAAAGAGAGGTTGTCCAGAGAGAAAGTTAACTATTAATATTGGTAACAGAGACCTGGTCATTTATAACCATGTTGCCCCCGTTGCATGTCGTTTTAGTAGCTGGAATAATCGGTTTTACAAATGGTAATTGCAACATCTAAAAGGGTGTGTATTACAGTTTGGTTTTCGACACACAAAATTCCTTCTATTTGTCTTCTTTAGGAAAACCCCAATCCAAGGCATCGACAATCGACACGTGCACTACAAAAGGAGGGTCGTGCATTCATTCACACGACCAGTGCGGGGGGTATATAGATCTGTATGCTCTGGGATGTAATAGGAATAGCGTGTGCTGCAAACCGGCGCCAGTGACCGCCAATCCCGAACCAATACACCCAGGTAAGACCATGTCATCCAGAACCAATATACCAGTATAAGACCATGTCACTCCAGAACCATTATACCCAGGTAAGTCCACGTCATCTTAGGTTTTACCCTTACCCAAGGAAGACCTTATATTCTATGTTACTTAGGTAAGATCATGTCATCTAGATTTTCAGCTTTATCCAGGTAAGACCATGATTGTCAACTATTGCTTTACCCAGGTAAGATCATTTCATCTTCTGGTTTACCCAGGGAAGACTATGTCACCTTTTACTTAACTCAGGTAAGGTCGGGTCATCTACTCATGACAAAAGACTGGCCATTTACGGCATACTAGTATTCAAGCCTGGTTGAATGAATTATGGTTCAATTCCCCAATGATCGGCTTTGACCGCAACTTTGATCCGCTCCGCCCCAGCATAGCCCTTAAAAGAAAGGTCAAAATGGCATCTAACCTATACATAACGTGCGTGTTCGTTGGTGAAGTTACATCTGAATGTTTGATGTGGTAAACAAAATAAGTAAATACCTACATGATTTCTTTACATCTGTACAAGTTCCTCTGACTGACAGGGACCGACAAATGCGGACTGATTACTCGACTAGATGCACACCACCTGGATCCGCGCCTGAGGGTGGTGGGCGGGGATCCAGCCTTGGAGGGGGAGTGGCCCTGGCAGATCAGCTTCCAGAACGAGCGGGGGCATTTCTGTGGAGGGACCCTGGTCGGTGACCAGTGGGTGTTGACTGCGGCCCACTGTCTGTACGGGTGAGTGGGCTGTTCCTTTCAATCATTCACATTCTCTCTTATGTACGTGTATATTATATTAAAAATATGCTTAAATGTGGGTGTTTGCAATGTACTACTAATATTGTTTCCACATTAATTGAGATACCTTCATTGGCTAATAATTTTTGGGAATTGAATTGGTCTGATTTTCTATAGGTCAAGGTAGTTAAAGTATTTGATTATTTGTTCAATGAAAGTTTCAAAGAAATTGCCTCATCTCATTCCCAATCAATAAGAGATCAATGCTGACCGTTGATACATGCTATTGAAATAAGTGGAATACACCACACACTGGTTAAGTAATTCATATTCATTGCTATGTTCTTAAGTTATTAGCATGCACAGTTTTGTAGATTGTTTCGTTTTCTGTATAGAAAACGTATTGCCCTTGCTTGGTCTACGATTATGCATTTTTAGTTATCAATTCTCATTCTGCTTTTAATATCGATGTTTCAGACAAACCATTTCCAGTATACACGTATTACTTGGCGAGCATCACCAGGAATTCCAGTCAAACAACGAATGGAATGCAACCATCCAGAAAGCTCAAATTGTAAGGACCCCATTCCCACTTACTCCCACGTTACACATACGCTAGCTAACAACATTGGTCATTTTAAAGCCCCCCCCCCCCCCCCCCCACCCAAGAATAAAAACAAATAAGAACTATTTTGTTGTTTGTTTCTAGCATCCTGAATACTCTACCGATTACGGTCTTCCTCATGATATTGCGGTGGTTCAGCTCTCACGTCCAGTAAACGTGACCGGACATTACGTCAGAACTGCGTGTCTGCCACAAGATGATGACGTGTTTGATGAGGCAGACTATTGTTACATCAGTGGTTGGGGATACACTCAAGGTACTCCACTGTCTTCTGATGAGGTTTGGTGTTTGGCTGTATTCCATACTCACGAACGCCGTATTAGAGTATGAACAATCTTGAATCTATGGTAGAAATGTGCATGTTACTTCCGGTTGATGCTGAAAACTTGTTTCTTTTAGTTTGGAATATAAGACGGTCTGGTCAAATGCGTCGGTGACTTGCTATCTGTCTCTTGTGCGTCGTCCGTCTGTCGTAAACTTGTGAACATTGTTAGCTCCTTTTTAGAAACTAACACATTAAAGGGCCAATCTTCCTTTTTAGAAACTAACACATTAAAGGGCCAATCTTGACTAAATTTGGTGTGTGTTTCATCTGTATGGATAGCTTTGAAATTAATGATTCATACTCCAGGGTGCCATACATTTAGAAAAAAGATGTGATTTTATTTAGTTTTTACAAATCTTTTTCGTAATCATCAAAGAGTTCGAGAGCTCTGATGAGTCGATTAGGACTTCAGTGATGAAAAACCAACAAACTCCAAAACGAGTCTTAGTATTTTGTAAAAAAAAAAAAATAAAAAAAATAAAAAAAAAATAAATAAATAAAAACCCCCAGTAAACAGTCTGTCAATTTCAACTTCCTGTATTTTTGCATCAAGTTCATTTTCAATGGTTCAACTTGATTAACATGTTAATCACGGAACTTTAAAGATGCAGAAACAAGTAAACCACCATTGTTGGGTATTAGACTTTACTTCTCAGTTGATATTTTCTAGGAACTGGTGACAACGACGTATTGCGTCATCTGCGCGTCCTCATAACCCCATCCGTCACGTGTAACTCTAGCTGGGATGGCGTCATCACAAACAACCAGGTCTGCGTTGGACACGGTGATACAGGGGCTTGTCGGGTATGCTAATTACAGGGAAAGTCCAATTTTAAACCTACAATGTAAGGGTAGTTATTTGGTTTTCTGTTTGTATTTTTTTGACTATTCTGAAATTATTTATATTTTGATTTTAGGGTGACTCTGGTGGACCATTGGTCTGCCGACGTCACGATTCCTTCGTGTTGGTGGGAGTGACGTCATGGGGTTCCCCTACATGTACTGAACTTGGCAAACCGAACGTGTTTACCAAAACCACGGCTTATCTCCCCTGGATTCGCAGCGTTCTGCAGATATTCTGATAACATTGGATAGGCTGACAATAAAAAAGTGAAATAAATTGCTTCTGTAAACATATTGCTTGTCTTTTCTCTTTACACTTTAAAGGTGTGAAATTGATAACATAAGACGCCCCAGTGATAAATGATAATTCCGAGTGGATTATCATTACCAACATCGACAGCGATATCGGATAGGGCTATTTTGTTAAAGCTCAACAGCGCGCGTTGGAAAAACCACCGTGGTTTTTCCGCCACGCCATCGCGTTGTCACAAAACGCGCTATCGCGCTAACTCATTTAAATCCTGACAACGCGTTATGTGGAGTTGTGTTAGCGCGACGGCGCGTGGTGTGCAAAGTTGCGTTTTGTGGACTTTTTTGTTGATCGCGTTATTGAGCTTTCGCAATAGCCCTATTTAGACATACGTGTATATTCCTTAATTTTCCATTCCTGGGGCCCGTTTCACTAAAAAGCGTACGCCCGGCATAACCTTACATCTGGCGTTAATTCGGACTTAAGTCAGATATTTGGACTAAGGTCCGTTTCACTAAAAGGCGTAACTTTGCGCCCGACCTAAGTTAAGCCAAAATTTTACGCCTAGCCAAGGGTAGTCGTAACTTTTGGCGTAAACATAAAATGATAGCTAATTCTGTTGCTGATAATATTGTAATTGTACAATTTGTCATGTAAATTTGATTAGCTTCATATGAAATTAATAAAATAGAGAGTTTTGATATGTGATATCAATTCTCGCATAGAAACTTTCTTACCACGCTTTGTACACATTATTTATATTTGCACTTGCCGTATACACGTTAAAACGACATATTTAGACAAACAATCGATAGTTTTCATTCGATTATTTGTATTCAATAATTTTGATTTACGTTTCATATTTTGTAGTAGATTGAGCAATGAATAATGCAGAAAATATACATACACGATGTACATATAGTGCAAAGGTGTATTTGTGTAAGAAATGTGTAGCATTTCATTTTTTCCCCAACTGCCACGCAAAAATATGTGTGAGCGGGATATTTTGATATTTAAAACTCACTAAATAAATTTATTGACTTTCATCCCCCCCCCCATTTTTATTTCATATTTGATGAGTGAAAGGTGTCATGCTCAGGTAGTTAAAGGTAAATTATAAATGTATCTTTCAGTATTGTTAAAATGTAAATGCGAAAATATGATGAAAGCTCCAACTGTGTTTCAGACTTTTCAAAAGTCCTTAATTTTTTTTAAATACTAGATAATGTATTTATCATACAACTGATGCAAAACACTTTCTCCAGTTTCAATAGATTTTTTTTTCGTAGGTTACATACACCTAATCAATAATAACTTAAAATTTATATGAAGCCTTATTCTATATATTAAATATATTACGTGTATGTGTACTTGGGCAGTTTATATTGAGTTCACCATACATCGGACACATACATCTTTACCTTGGATCGGACAACTTTGGTTAAACATTTACAAATAAACATGCATGCACTTTTGAATTGTTTAATCTATTCCTGAATAAGAACTGATGAACTTTATTATTATCAAGAATTTGACTATCACATTGTCAAAGTAATAGCAATATAGGCACCGTGAGATACGCCATCATTAAAAACTTGGTTAAAAACATTTTACACAAAAGTATAATTTCAATGTTCAGCATTTGAATGGACTAAGTGAAAATGTACCCTCTCACTTAAATAGTTCGAAAAAAACTAATTTCTGAAACAAAGTGTGATATAAAATTAACCTTGGAATTTCATCAATTATTTCCTAGGACATTTTTACTCCACATATTATATTGACACAAATCAAAATGTCAAATTAATAAATATATATATCCGAACCTCTGTTTTTTTAGCATGAAGTAAGAAAATGTCGTTATTTTTAATATCTACTGTATGGTTGTTCGATGCTTGCTTAATATTGTCCGATCCATGGTTAAATAGCTCATTACGTATACTGCATTAATTCGCTTTATTTTCTATGTTTAAACAAATTCACTGATTTTCTTTTAATGATTAAGCAAGAGGAACCCAGAATTTTTTTTTAAAATTATTTATACACGGTCCATAGTTAACGCATGATCAAAATGAAAATTCCAAGGGTGCCCGATGCATGGTGAAATCACCCTAGATATCGATAACAAAAATAGTTCTGTTGAATTAATAATTTTGAACATATCCTATTGGCTTGGTGAAATATATCCTCAAATAAAACATTTCAGCAAGTTTTGTTGTGTGATTTTTTCACTTAACAGGATTAATTATTAACAACAGTGTACAGAACATAAATGTAACCAATGTGCCTAAATAATATGCGTCTCTCTCTCTCTCTCTCTCTCTCTCTCTCTCTCTCTCTCGCAATCACAACGATCACAAAAATATAAATGACAAGTTTCTATATTTCTATCTATCTAGATCCATGTATCTATCTATCTATCTATCTATCTATCTATCTATCTATCTATCTATCTGTTTATCATCTGCACATGTGCATAAGCTGGTTGTCAAGGACGTAAGTTTGGCCTTAACTTAGTCCGATACTAGTATTTACTGCCAGAAATTTACTAAATATTGGCGTAGCTTCGTTAGTCGGACTAACTTAAGCCCAAATTTACGCCTTTTTGAGAAACGGGCCCCAGGTGTACGCCTCTTAGTGAAACGCAATTTACGCAGGACTAAATTTTGGCGCTTAACCTAAGTTGCGTCGCATCTTACGCCTTTTAGTGAAACGGGCCCCTGTAATTTATGTCTTCATGTAGCATTCCCAGCAAACCTGTCTCTTAGTGACGTCTGTCAAATGATTTCCTCTCTGTCACAAAGCACCGTGTGTGTACAATTAGAGGGCTTCATTATGGCAAAGTGTTTATGTTTGGTCGAAGACCTATATACATAACCATTCCTCCGAGGACAAAGTTTGCTCTGCCGATTTAACCTGTAATTATACATTCGTACGCTACACTCTTACAGCGAGGCCTGAAAATGTTTTCTGAACAAATTATCCTTGAATAGATCTTAATAGTTTTTCTCTTTTCTTACTAGCATTTAAATATATAACGACATCTATTATGCAGCCAGTAGGGGGCTGTGGCGCTGACAATTTAAACAAACGCTGTAGACTTACCTGTGTTTTACGCTTTCACTCTCGTGGATATTTTTTTTTTTTTTGGTCGATATTTCTGCAATAAATGAACCCGCTTAGACAGCGCTGTGTTTATTAATATTTCATCTCTCGCAGAAAGACTGGCCGATTCCTTAGGAACAGAACATTGCTGTGCTAGACCAGGTGGGTGTAGATATCAGTAGGTATATACAGGTATTATTCGGAGAGCATTATCCCGCGTTACGTAAGATCGATTGTAGTTGATCAAAAACGAGTTAGAGATTACAGACCCAATACTGCGGTCCTTCCTTTAAGCGGGTAAGTGTTTATGTCTATGTGCTCAAGTAAATTTTGTAAAAAACCAAAACATTTTCTTTCAACATGAAACACTCTCTCTCTCTCTCTCTCTCTCTCTCTCTCTCTCTCTCTCAATCATTATATAGATGGCAAGATACAATATTACAATGTAAAGACCTTGTCTGTCCGTGATATATTTGCGATTTGTCAGGTGTTTATTACGTATATAAAGATGGCAATAAATAGACACAATGTTATGATAATAAAGAATTTGTCTGACATAATGTAATATGCCTGTTAAATTCGAAGTGTTGAGTTTCCTGAAATGATTGAAATTGTACTAAATGATACATGTATTTATTATGCAATTTTGAGATATATGTGATTATTTGGGGTTTTATGTTCAATACATGGTTAATATACTTGTGATTCAAAATCAGTGAAATGACTTTATTTTTAGCTATGGTGACTAGATACAGGCCCTGATTAGTTCCTGTTTGGCTCATCATGCCTCGGATAAATGTAGTGTCAACTGTCCCAGGGGCCGAGTCGGTGGTGAGACAATTACTATGTGAACCCGTTGTTGCAGTTTCATGTCAAGGAAAACGGCACATAAGTAAGATCACGAAGATATACTACAGTATAGTATTTGTGTTGATTAGATCATGATAATTATTTATGTGAGACACCAAACTAATGCTTACTAAGTTTACTTTAACATCTCTAGCATTAAAAACATTGTCAATATATAAGTAGTATTTATACTTATATTAATTTCTGAGACAATATAAAAATGTAACGGATGTGATACTAGTAATTAACAAAATAGATATTTAAATTGTCGTGTTTCCGTGACCTCTGTATGTAGATGAGCTGACGTCCATCACCACCCGTGTCCATTCTGGGGCCCTGTACGTGTTCGATGTGAAATCGTGTCCAAGCATCGTCCTAGCTGGCGGACTTATAAGGTTATTCCAGTCAGTGGAGCTAGTAAAGGTGGAGCATTCTGTTCTGTAAAAGTAATCATACATAGCAATGACAAGGTTCCTGAATTAATCATAAACTTTCAATTTCAGGTTTTTCATGACGTCAGCATAGACAGCAAATTTCTCCATCCATACGGCATTACAATACGCAACTATTTCGACACTCAGGTAACACTTTATTTTTCCCCAATACAACATGTTTATAAAAAGGAAACCTTTTTTGATTTTTTAACATTTAGACAAATTATTTGTGCCTCCGGTTTTTTCTCTATCTGATGTTATCTCGGTCTCTAAGATATCATCACATTCTGAGATATCATCACATTTTGAGATATCATCACATTCATCGATATCTAATTCTGACATGTCTTGCACTGTTCAAAGGTTGGTTACTCTGTTCTTCTGGAGCAAAAGGGATTTCCCCCAAGGAAGATTACTCTGCCTCAACTTTGTAAGAAGTACCAACTGAATATTCCGGGTCCCGACCCCCAGGAACAGGTAACAGCTTGCCATTAAGGTGCAAGAATTCGGAGTTTGTTTTATATGTGTTTTTATTATTTTTAAGGAGTGTCTAATTGCATATTCATTTACGCCATACGATGTTTCAGAAAAGAACCTTGGAAGATGTCAACTACTGGGCGAAACGTCCGTTGTCGCGGCCCATGCTGATCACGTGCGCCGCATCGGTTATGGGGCTGGAGACTTTGTACACCTGTCTGGCAGGGTAAATTAACAATAAACCTTATTCATCTAAATAAAAAATAGTTCAATCAATCCCTCGTAAATACAGCTAGTAATTAATGTACATGACTTTGTATAAGGTTTTTTTTACTAGACTTCGTACGTATCTCTCTCTCTCTCTCTCTCTCTCTCTCTCTCTCTCT
>WFKH01011430.1:0-20125 GCA_016163765.1 Magallana hongkongensis
CTAAAAAACTGGATAGAAATGTCCGTTCATCACTGGAATTGGAAAGTACAAATATTCCAAAACGGCATTCACATTTAGTAGAAAAAGACAGGAGTAACAGGGTAAGTCATTTTTTGGAATTTTATGGGTTTTGGGAAGTTTTTTCTACTGACATAAAGTGCATACTCTGGAATGATTTTATGATAAATAACATTTAGATTCGTTTGTCAGAATCGGATAAGGTTTTTTCTTATATGAACTGTGTGAGCAATATGTTGGAGGAATTTTAGTAAAACATATATATATATATAAAAGGACTCTGGCATCGTACCTGGAATAAGCCCTTCCCCTTCTTCAGTGAGCTTGACTAGCTATAGTGGCGCAGCCCAATTGGACATCACAAGTTTTGAAAGGTTGTGACTTTTACTAAGATGAAATGAGATTTTTTTTAAAGAATTTAAATTAAAAATCAGAGATTCAGAAGCGGAAAAATATTTATTTTTTTTGTAAATTTATTAAGAGACGAAAAGGGAGTTCGGGAGAATAAAGGATCCGTTCGCCAAGAAACGCCTGGTATTCAAGAAAAACAACATGCGAAAGGTAATGTCATAAAAAAGTAATACCGTTCATTCTGATAATGGTTACACCAATCATGGCATTAACGATGGAATATTAGTAAATGCGGAAGTTTTAATTGCAGGGGGGGGGGGGGTATTCAAAGAATAAAGTTTATCATCGTTTGTATGTATATTAATCAGTGCTGATTATGATGACTAATATAAAGAAACTTTGGAACAGGGGTTTTTTTTCTCTTTGATTATATATATATACTAGTAGTCAAAATTTCTAACGCCCCAGGCAAGTGTTAGCATTATACTGTTCGTAATTCCAATTATTTTGACCAATGATCAGATATGAAAAATAAGGAATAACAAAGCATTTAATTGAAACTCAATAAAAATTTATTTAAGGGCTACATTAATACGTTCCCCATTTGCACTAATAACAGCATCTCATTGAGATCCCATGATTGAAAAAAAACCTCTGTGGAAGGTTATTTCGTTTGTTTATGTGGTCTCATTATGTGAAATTCGGATGCTGGTTATAAATCGTCCCTCCCATAAAGGCCATTGATGTGGTCTAATGTGCGGTGCAGTTGTGCATGCTGTACGGTGTCTATCAGAAAGGATAGTTACCCTAATGTACCGGTCATGTTGACGTGTTGTTACATGAAGTTTTTAATTAATGTATCCCTTAAGTTCACCCAATTCAAAAATGAAGAGTATATATATATATATATATATACACACACACACAACTTGCACTGTGCGCTCAGACGAAGAGTGTGTATGCGTATATCTATCGATCTACCTTATGAAAGGACTATGCATACATGTATATTTTTATAATGCTACCGTTAAATAATTGTTATGCAATTGTTTTGTTATGTTTCTTCTTTTTACAAACCGTGCAGCCACTAATTTGTTTGAATCAGACACCGGGAACAAATGGCAGGCTGCAAACGTCGTAGATGAAGTAAGCATAGATTAATTTTTGTTTAAAAAATTCTTTACCTATAAAAATATTCAATGATTGGGAAAAGATCCTTTATTTATTAATAAACCATTATGTGAATACACGGTGTTTTAAATTTTTATCTTGAAACTAGAGGAGTATTTGTCCACGGGTTTGTTTTACACTGTGGTTTCTCTATTTTATCTTATATTAACGACGTATTTACGAAAAAAAAAAGATTGAAAATATGAAAAAAAATCCTTAAGTTAACAAATGTGTTTACTTATTACAATTACTTGACGTCATTTTAGACGCAGTATGATGAGGAAAGTGATCAAGTCGAGGGCGACTTTGTAGATTTTTCGCACTTGTTTGATGCTGTTCTTGGAAAGAGGTAGATTGTAGAACCATTTTAACAAGACCTTGGATTTTCGGTAGGACGTAACAATTTATTTCTTGCGTTAAAAGTTAAAAATGACGCTGACTTCAAGCGAAATATGCACCAATTGCGTTGTCTTAGCTCAAAAGCCAGACAAATCTTGTTGATTTCAAAGAGTCATGGCTGAGTGGCCAGCAATGAAATAGACAGGCCTACGTCACATTGCTGTTTGACACAACTACCAAAAGTCCAAGCTCTTGTTAAAATGTTTCTAAATAGTTTTAAAGACTGATTATTATTTTTCAAAACATATCTTATTTATATGCATTCAAACGAACAGAAGAGAAAAATAAATAAGAAATGTTATTTAATTTTAGGTCTGAAAGTGGTCAAAAGAAATTCGAAGGTAATCTTGACATTTAATCATCTGGTATATATACAAAAAAAAATAGGGAAAAAAATGAAATATGTTAAATCCCTAAAAATAAACAATTAACGATCAATGCGTGAATTGAAAATGTAAAACAAGCCAATGTGGGGGTTAGAATTTTCAATTCTTGCCAAAATATATGTAGTATACTTTTTATGTCGACAGTGGTTTCCAAGACAGCCTACAATAACTTAATAAAGAACTAGATTGATAATACGAACCAGAAAATAATTATAATAGTGTAATCAAACCAAATTGTGTACTAGAATTTTTTTTAAATTCTAATGATGACAACTTGATATCATACAACACACAAATAATAAAACATTGCCCTGTGGGCATTTGACTTAGAGTAATTGTTTGAAGATAACAATATCTTTTATAAAAGTGATTGATTATAAGCGAATGTATATAATAATATAGATATATGTTGTTAGAGCATCATGAAACACTGAAAGAAATCTGGGGAGAGGACTCGCTGGATGTTGTACAACAGGCTTTAGCCAAAGCTGTACAAGGTTTGACAAGAATTGTAAACTTTTCATCAATATCAATTACCATTCAGAATCGAATTTAAATTTTGTTGATGTGATGAAATGAAAAAACGAATTAAAGATAAGATCAGGCTAATAATAGTGTTGCATGCATAATAAAAAAACCCACGATTTTATGAAAGAATTGAAATTCTGTGGTAGTCTACAAGGGTAATTCCTTTGGTGTAATTTTTTTTTCACACAAATGAGAGTTCTTTAGTCTTTTGCTATTTTTTCACAATGCTTGTATCCATTTGAATAGTCTTCAGTGATTAGTTGCCTCTTAGTTAGAGCAATCTCAACAAACATTTAAAAAAGACGATGACTTGTAGTCACTAGAGAACTAGACGACGATGAAAAATTGGACGAGTTTTGTACGGTATTGTGTGTGGATGTGTCTCACAGCATGGCGGGAGAACCATTTGAGGAACAGAGGGCAGAAGCCAAGAAAATAATAGAGGGTAAAACCTCTCTGTTCCATGAAAATAGAAAACTTCATTAAAATATAACATAATGAATATGCCCTTAAAAGTACTATTGTGTATGTGTTCTACAAAACGGTTTTAATGATCAGTTATAATTCTATCAATTTTTATTAAATTTCAGCGTGTCTGGGTAATATTGGCTTGGTCTCCATTGGTTCTGAGACGAAGGTGGAACAAGAACTGACCAAGGACAAAAAAAGTGCATTAAAAGTCATAGGTAATGATTTTTGACTTTGATCTATTTATTTTATAACATAATGTATTGACTAATTTCGTAGAATAATTGATATCAGCCTATTTTTATCAATCTAATTAAAATTAGATGTTAGATCCTTTTATAAAATATTTTAGAATTTCAAATAACCATAATACGTTTTGGTGACCAAGAAAAGGGGCTACAGCCATTTTACTCTTGATCCAAAGGCAGTTAGCCCCATGCAATAAGTTATGAATTATTTTCGGAGCGCTCTACTTATGTTTCCTGAGCGCCCGATATGCATTTCATATTTCATGTATCGAATTTAAGCAGTTCGTCAGAACAAAGTACTTCATGCAAAAGGTTTTAGAAGGGGTTATAGCTGAGTTGTGTAAAACCGTTTAATTTAGTTAAAGAATTAAACAAAAGCAGATTTAAAATTCAGGATCTACAAAGACATTGCTGCTAGTGGTGATCATTTACCCTCATTTTTTTCAGATTGAAGTGCGTTATATTAGATGATACATGCAATGCAGTTCTTAAAGACTTTACCATAAATCATTTAACTCACATAAATCAATAATATCAATAAACAAATTGTTTGGGCTAGTATAATATCGTTCAAACAACATTTTATATACTGTATAGATGAAAAAGAGTTTATATAAACATCTGCATTAGTTGTTCATAGGCTCTTTGAACAGAATGAATGAAAAGAAAACTTTTATAATCTTCCTCTCCTTTTTCTGATTTTATTTTTGTTTACAAATTTTTATCTCTTTAAAAAAAAAAATTAAAAACAAATTTAACTCAAGGATACATTGTACATGTTAAAGTATATATTAATTTGCTTAGTACTTTCTAAAGAAAAAAACTTTTTGAAAAGTTGATAAAGACAACGATGAATCATACTCATTTAATAGGTACAAAAAGAGCGATTATAAAATAACATGCAGTTAAACATTTAATGGTTACAGATCAACTAAAAATAAATCATCTTCATCCCGTGTCTAGTAGTCCAGTGATACAGGGACTATTCACAGTTCTTCAGCTCTTAAACGGCACAGGTAAGAAATCATTTGTTTATTACTAAAATTAAGGGCGACAAGGTATTGTTAATTATTAAAAAAAATGATGAAACTCACGATAATGCAACAATTTAGATTATAAATTACTTCAGTGTAGTAAAGTATTGCCGTCTTTAAATACGTACATTTTAAATTACGTACATTTAGTTGTTATTTTTAAATGATATTAAAATTAAAAGTACTATAAACTTTGTAATGAATTAAATTGAATTCACCTATTAGCTCACCGAGACAATATCGGGGGGAGCTATAGCTATGCTATACCCCCGGCGTCGGCTTCGGCGTCTGAACATGGATACAGTTTTTGTTGTTTTGTATCTTAGTTATTACTTGTCCTATCTTTACCAAAGTTGCATTGATTGTGCATGTGGACCTACTTATCGACTTAAAAGACTTGGATGCTGAATCTGGGCCATGAATTTCAGATGCTCCATGTGATTAAGCTTTTTTGTGCAGGTGCCCTTTGAAGACTACATCTTATTAGTTTTCCGGGTCCAATCAAGGGTGTACGGGGATTTACCCCGGGTTGCATTCCATACTCCCTGAGGCCGCAGCTTCAGAGGCCGTGGCTTCAGATACAGAGAGTGATCTTGATTATCTAGATGCTTACTCAGGTTTAAGATTTTAGAACAACTCAAATTGTGTTTTGCTCTTGGAGCTTGTATTAAAAGAAGTAAATGCTGCTCATACTTAGTCAGACTAAAACAGTTGATATCACTTTGGATGTGTAAATAAAGATAGCTTCAGATACAGAGCTTGATCTTGATTATTTTGATGCTGGAGTTGGTGTAAGTTTTTTAAGTAGTTAAACGCATGTTTGAATGTTGAAAAATTGCTGTCCTGGCTAACTTTTATTGTTCATGTAACTAAATTTGAAACGAAAGGCGAGCCTCAGATACAGAGCCTGATCTGTATCATCAAGGATGCTAAGAAAACCTTGTCCTACCTCACTCAAACTTGCTTGATAGATGTGTTTGTTGATATATGATATATCATGATTCCTATGATATTGTACTTTATGAGATAATGTATAATATGAAACAATATTGTATCATATGATGATATATTATTGTGAAATATTAGAACCATTTTAACAAGAGCTTGGACTTTGGGTAGTTGTGTCAAACAGCATTGTGACGTAGGTCTGTCTATTTCATTGCAAGCCACTCAGCCATGGCTCTTTGAAATCAACAAGATTTGTCTGATTTTTTAATCTAAGACTACGAAATCGGTGCATATTTTGCTTGAAACCGCGTCATTTTTAACTGGTTGACGCAAGAAATAGATAGCTACGTCCTACTGAAAGTCCAAGGTCTTGTTAAAATGGTTCTATATATTCTGATATTGTATCAATTTTTCGTATGATATAATATGATATGATATTGTGTCATGTGATACTGTAATGTATGATATTGTATTATATCATATGATATGATATTGTATCATATAACATGATATTGTATCATGTGAAATGATGCTATATTGTATAATATGATACAATATGACATAATATGATACAATATGACATAATATGATACAATATCACATCTTGATACAATGTCATATCATCATACAATATCATATTTTATCATAATTTTATACAGCACTATATTGTTCTATATAAGATATAATTAGGCACAATATTATATAGGATCATATGATACAATATTGTATTGTTTAGTAGTGTATTGGTAAATATGTTATCATACAATACAGTATAAAATTTACATATAATATGATTATTAAAAAACTTTGCATCATATGATTTTATATGATATTGTGTCAACCCACACTGCAGTATCCAATATTTCATTGAAGATCATTACCTATGATTTTCATAATATGATTAAGGTGGTCTCGTAAGGGTGATGCCTCGTCTCGGTGAGCTTTGTAATCTCTGATTACCTATATTTTAATCTGTAACTTATTGTAACATCGTATTTTACTTGCAAAGACTTGATTTTTACACAGTAAGACCGACAAACTACGGTTCTCACCACACGAGGTATCCCAAAATTGTTATAATTTCTGACGGCTTCTTCAATGACTGTTCTCCAGACTCCGAACGAAAACAGCTGCAATGCAAGAAGGTACGAGTTTTTTTTAAAGGCCACATGGCAAGAACAAATTACAAAAATTTATACAATTGCATGTATTTACTTCAAAATTGCAGACAAATGAGTTACTGGTATCGGTTTTGGAAGTGTTGGTTGCCATGAGTATACGTGTACCAATCTATTTTGTTCCAGTTGGGAAGAAAATGGAAATGGTTTGTAGCATTTCAATAGCTTGTGCCCATGAAGACCCTTAATTTCATAAATTTAGTAGTTGTAATCATATTTGCATTAGCAGAACTAAAAACAATCCTAAATAAACCCTTCCCAGTTGCTACGTGTTTAATTGCAGCTAGACCTGATAAAACATTATTTTGTTAATCCAGTGAAAGCTGTTCTTTATGTCTTTCTTAGAAAGAACTTTAAAAACATTTTAAGAGATATGGGCGCCAAAATCGGCTATAACCAAATAAATAACAATCATTGATATTAAACTGTCGTTTTATTCAAACTATGGTGTATATTTTTAAACAAAAAATTGTATGCAATTTCATTTGTGTAATAAAAATGAATGGTTTATTCTATAGAAACCTAAGAGCCTTAATATACTGTCAGAGACCCATGAATGGTTCAAAAGGCTGTCAGTTGTGGAGGATGTAGAACTGCTTTTTGATTCTAAAAAAAGAGAGGTACTGATACTTCCACATCACCAAAATATGGGGTTTTTAAAATCTTTTTTCAATATTCTTTGAACAAACTGAAGAAACCACACTGTTGTAATATTTATACTTAGACGTCCATAGGAAGAGTGATGACAGCAATCATGTCGCCTAATCAACCAGAAACCCCATATAAATCATGGCAAACAATAAAGGAGGAACTAAACGAAAACCATACTGGTGTAAGGCAACAATTTGGGTTGAAAAATTCAATTCATTACCGATTTTCAAGTACTTGTAATTTCTCTTAATAATATTCCTCTATTCATTCTTGCATATTTTGAATTTAGTAGTGTCCCCAAAACAACACTAACAAATGTGTATTACAGAAGGAGATGAGACACATTGAATGGTTAATCACGGAGTCCTTCAAGCGACCCCCTCCAATCGGAACTCGTGTACAAGTGGCTGGTTTAAAGCCACAGACAACGGGAACGATACTTTGTCATATTGAAGAGCTTAAAAGAAAACTTAGTAAGTATTCATTTATTCAATAATGTACTTACAAGCAAGACGTATTGTAGATATATCAAATTACAATATGAAATAGCCTCCTGATTATGAAATTATAACATGTTCTCTAACATTAAAGGTATCACTCAATTGTAAACTTGCAGCTGTAGAAAGAACAGAATTTTTGCAGTGTTTAGTTTGTAATTTTCTAAATACCGGTATTTTTAACAAAAAATAATTCCTAATGGAAACATTCAAAGATGGAGGTTCATCAATTTTAGTACAATTTCATAAAATTACTAGTATGTATTATATAGATATATGTATGTATATAATACATGTATGTGTATACACACAGCTGAAAAAGTCTTGGTTGTCCTGGACACCGGAGAAACTGGCATATTCTCGTGGAGCTTCAATCAGAAAGATTTACTGTTCTATGAACCTTCCAAGTCTTCTGATAGCTCTGAATTTACTGTTGGGTCATTAATTCGTGAAGGTAATTGCGTAAATAAGTATGTGGACAAATTATTAAATACTATAAAAGAATTATTCAACAAATTATATTTGTTTTGCAGTTATTTTAGACGTTTATAATGTAATAAAACATTTTAGGTGGACATTGCGTTCGTGGAGACTTAGGAGTGGTAATTGAAAACGAACATGCAATATTGCAGGATGTACCAAAAACGTCTTGGCCAAGAGACGCTGTCAAGGTTAAAGATTAAAAAAATTATTTACACGCCATGAAAACAATGTTTACTAGATGTTTGTTCAATGAAAAACAATTGTAGAATTATTATTTGATATACATGTACATAAAGGTGTAAAAAGCTTAAAATCACCGGCGCTTCTATCTCAAATGCTACGGTCCTTTTTTAGTTGTTAGACATTTCTCATTATGCAATAACATTGCTTGAATTTATTGTTTGCACACTAGGTTTGTTGGCGCTTAAAGCTTTCAAAGGGAAATGGCTGCCTATTTCACAGAAAATCTATGATAAAACAAGCGTAAGTATCAATAGTGTCAATAGTTGATGTAATGTGTCGTTGTGTTATATCATTTACATTATATAGTATCAAAACTTTAATTTCATCTAAATAGATAATTCAATATTTAAATTTTCTATGTTTCAGGGAATCGCCGCTTATAGATTTGACGGGATTGATAGGTAAATTTAATATACAGATACTAATTGTAAGCCAGGAAATTGTATAAAAAATCGTTATATAAGGCACTATCAGTGGACTAGTAAAAAACAATAAAGATTGATTGTTATTGTTCATTTTCATTTTTCAATGGGCTTGTCTAGTGATTCATATAAACACACACACACAACACACACCACACACACACACACACACACACACACACAAACACATTTTACTCACCATGTATGAATGATTAAAGAGAATATGTGAAATAGATACGAACTGCAAAATTTGCATACAATATATACATGGACTGCAGCTGGCATGCTTTTATGCTAGTAAAAAATAAAACTTTTTATTGTTTAGATGGTTTGCAATGGATTCAAAAGTATATTATTTTAAGGAATTGTATTTAACTGATACATTTATAGTGTGTTGTTTTATTGAAACCAGATAATTGTCATACAGTAGGGGCTTTGGCGTTTGTTAAAAGAAGAGTAATTGATATACTCTGTATAGTATAACTTTTAAAACTGTTTACAATAAATTTATCATACAGCTTCGAGGACTATGGCCTATCATTTTGCCAAATGATGCCGCATTATTCAGGTCAAGCGTGGACAGTGACTCAGGAACCAAAGTATGATCGTCACCACTCAGAAATACAGTCAATCAACCAAAGTATGATCGTCACCACTCAGAAATACAGTCAATCAACCAAAGTATGATCGTCACCACTCAGAAATACAGTAAATCAACCAAAGTATGATCGCCACCACTCAGAAATACAGTCAATCAACCAAAGTATGATCGTCACCACTCAGAAATACAGTAAATCAACCAAAGTATGGTCGCAACCACTCAGAAATACAGTAAATCAAAGGAGAAGGTGATATGTGTAATTTTATCTTATGATGCAGAAAATATATAGAAACTGAGTTACGGTATTTCTTTAGTAATTGAAGACAGAATTCATTCACCAAAACAACAGAAAGAAGTTGACAGATTTGAGCAATTCAACATCTAACCGTAGTTGCAAATTTTAATTAGATAACTCTGTGTGGATTTATACATGGCATTCTAATTTTGACATAGGGTCCGTTTTTTTATTGTTTAAAAGCTGTTCATTTGTTACCAATACAGTGGCATATTTACAAAACTAATTCTTTGTATGTTTGTAAAATTCTTGTAAGTTATTACTTATCTATCCATCTTTCTATCTTTTCCGATTTCATGATTGTCTTAAATAATGAGTGTATTTTACATCATAAGAATAATTGGTGATTGGTTTTTCTGATGAAATGAATGCTTCTGTTTATTTTGAAAAATACTCTATATAAAGTATTGATATTAGTTCTACTTGTATGTAATGGAATGTACTTTGTTAATGCTTCATTGCACACAATATATTTTGAACAATAAAAGGTCTGTTTCAAAAGAAAGAATAACAGCAAAAAATGTTTCTTTTCTGATGATTTGAAATGAACAAGAATAAAAGGCGATGCTTGTCCATGAGAATGTTTTTTCATGAAATGCAATAACCTTGATTGTTTTAGATGTCACACTGTGCCTTTCAATTTCATTCATTTCAAATTAACGTAATTTTTTTTTACATATTTGTTAATCAGAGAAACAAATGCTGTGAGGCTGTTCCTTTGGTGCTTTTTTTTCTATAGTTCTTGTGGATGATACTAAATAAGAACATGATAAGAAAGGAAAACAAACTTACTACGTTGTTTTATTTTACTAGTTGCAGACGATGTTATAATATTAATTACCATATGTATGCTACCAATATTTTTTAAAATACATTTTGATGTTATTATTTTGTTATCTTTTGTCTTGTAACTATTTTTTTCACATGATTTTTAGAAAAAATAAGAATGAATCTTATGGAAATGATTAATAAAAAAAAAAATAGATCGATCCCTTTTACGTTTTGCAGCATTGAAAGTAAGGAACCAAACGGACTGATGATTATGTTTGGGTTGTTCCATTTTAATATATACCTTTCTTATCTTTGAGTACTTTTAAAAAAAATGCATGACTAATTAAAGAGTTATTCAAGCATGTCACAAATATTAACATTGCCTTCTTCACTGGTAGAACAAATCTGCAACATTTTTTCCTTCGGAATCAAAAGGTCAGTAGATGGAGTAAAGCCAATACTTCGCGAATCAAGGAGGAACCCATATAAGGTGTTATAGCTAATTGAGATGATTTGAAAAATTCTTCTGAAGAATATGACGGTCTCAATTTATTTGCTTGGACAATAATATCAGGAGCCAAAGAAAGGCATGACATAGATAGAGGCATTAAGACACAGAATGTTTTATGAAAAGAACATAAGCCAGTATATTGATAAATTCAAAACAGTTACAGTAGTTTTAAATAAATTGATATTTTTATCAGATGTGAAACTTTACGTTTTATTTCTTGTTATTTACAATTATACTTAACCACGACGGAGCTAGGTGCAACACTTCTAATAACGACATCAGACGCCATTGTATGCATTACCAAAGTCCGATATCCAACAGACGTCCGTCATCAGGGCCATCAGAGAGTCTCTGATAAATGTCGGTGTTTGTCCGAGACAGGGCATTAATTGGAGGATCAAGAAAGGTAAACTTATTGCAAAGTTGAGATGAACAAGTGCTTGTTTATACCGATACTAATGTTTTGTTTTCACAACATTCTATCTTCTGACTTTTGAATAGGGACAAACTATTTGAACAAGAAAAGAGATAAAAAGAGAGGTTGTCCAGAGAGAAAGTTAACTATTAATATTGGTAACAGAGACCTGGTCATTTATAACCATGTTGCCCCCGTTGCATGTCGTTTTAGTAGCTGGAATAATCGGTTTTACAAATGGTAATTGCAACATCTAAAAGGGTGTGTATTACAGTTTGGTTTTCGACACACAAAATTCCTTCTATTTGTCTTCTTTAGGAAAACCCCAATCCAAGGCATCGACAATCGACACGTGCACTACAAAAGGAGGGTCGTGCATTCATTCACACGACCAGTGCGGGGGGTATATAGATCTGTATGCTCTGGGATGTAATAGGAATAGCGTGTGCTGCAAACCGGCGCCAGTGACCGCCAATCCCGAACCAATACACCCAGGTAAGACCATGTCATCCAGAACCAATATACCAGTATAAGACCATGTCACTCCAGAACCATTATACCCAGGTAAGTCCACGTCATCTTAGGTTTTACCCTTACCCAAGGAAGACCTTATATTCTATGTTACTTAGGTAAGATCATGTCATCTAGATTTTCAGCTTTATCCAGGTAAGACCATGATTGTCAACTATTGCTTTACCCAGGTAAGATCATTTCATCTTCTGGTTTACCCAGGGAAGACTATGTCACCTTTTACTTAACTCAGGTAAGGTCGGGTCATCTACTCATGACAAAAGACTGGCCATTTACGGCATACTAGTATTCAAGCCTGGTTGAATGAATTATGGTTCAATTCCCCAATGATCGGCTTTGACCGCAACTTTGATCCGCTCCGCCCCAGCATAGCCCTTAAAAGAAAGGTCAAAATGGCATCTAACCTATACATAACGTGCGTGTTCGTTGGTGAAGTTACATCTGAATGTTTGATGTGGTAAACAAAATAAGTAAATACCTACATGATTTCTTTACATCTGTACAAGTTCCTCTGACTGACAGGGACCGACAAATGCGGACTGATTACTCGACTAGATGCACACCACCTGGATCCGCGCCTGAGGGTGGTGGGCGGGGATCCAGCCTTGGAGGGGGAGTGGCCCTGGCAGATCAGCTTCCAGAACGAGCGGGGGCATTTCTGTGGAGGGACCCTGGTCGGTGACCAGTGGGTGTTGACTGCGGCCCACTGTCTGTACGGGTGAGTGGGCTGTTCCTTTCAATCATTCACATTCTCTCTTATGTACGTGTATATTATATTAAAAATATGCTTAAATGTGGGTGTTTGCAATGTACTACTAATATTGTTTCCACATTAATTGAGATACCTTCATTGGCTAATAATTTTTGGGAATTGAATTGGTCTGATTTTCTATAGGTCAAGGTAGTTAAAGTATTTGATTATTTGTTCAATGAAAGTTTCAAAGAAATTGCCTCATCTCATTCCCAATCAATAAGAGATCAATGCTGACCGTTGATACATGCTATTGAAATAAGTGGAATACACCACACACTGGTTAAGTAATTCATATTCATTGCTATGTTCTTAAGTTATTAGCATGCACAGTTTTGTAGATTGTTTCGTTTTCTGTATAGAAAACGTATTGCCCTTGCTTGGTCTACGATTATGCATTTTTAGTTATCAATTCTCATTCTGCTTTTAATATCGATGTTTCAGACAAACCATTTCCAGTATACACGTATTACTTGGCGAGCATCACCAGGAATTCCAGTCAAACAACGAATGGAATGCAACCATCCAGAAAGCTCAAATTGTAAGGACCCCATTCCCACTTACTCCCACGTTACACATACGCTAGCTAACAACATTGGTCATTTTAAAGCCCCCCCCCCCCCCCCCCCACCCAAGAATAAAAACAAATAAGAACTATTTTGTTGTTTGTTTCTAGCATCCTGAATACTCTACCGATTACGGTCTTCCTCATGATATTGCGGTGGTTCAGCTCTCACGTCCAGTAAACGTGACCGGACATTACGTCAGAACTGCGTGTCTGCCACAAGATGATGACGTGTTTGATGAGGCAGACTATTGTTACATCAGTGGTTGGGGATACACTCAAGGTACTCCACTGTCTTCTGATGAGGTTTGGTGTTTGGCTGTATTCCATACTCACGAACGCCGTATTAGAGTATGAACAATCTTGAATCTATGGTAGAAATGTGCATGTTACTTCCGGTTGATGCTGAAAACTTGTTTCTTTTAGTTTGGAATATAAGACGGTCTGGTCAAATGCGTCGGTGACTTGCTATCTGTCTCTTGTGCGTCGTCCGTCTGTCGTAAACTTGTGAACATTGTTAGCTCCTTTTTAGAAACTAACACATTAAAGGGCCAATCTTCCTTTTTAGAAACTAACACATTAAAGGGCCAATCTTGACTAAATTTGGTGTGTGTTTCATCTGTATGGATAGCTTTGAAATTAATGATTCATACTCCAGGGTGCCATACATTTAGAAAAAAGATGTGATTTTATTTAGTTTTTACAAATCTTTTTCGTAATCATCAAAGAGTTCGAGAGCTCTGATGAGTCGATTAGGACTTCAGTGATGAAAAACCAACAAACTCCAAAACGAGTCTTAGTATTTTGTAAAAAAAAAAAAATAAAAAAAATAAAAAAAAAATAAATAAATAAAAACCCCCAGTAAACAGTCTGTCAATTTCAACTTCCTGTATTTTTGCATCAAGTTCATTTTCAATGGTTCAACTTGATTAACATGTTAATCACGGAACTTTAAAGATGCAGAAACAAGTAAACCACCATTGTTGGGTATTAGACTTTACTTCTCAGTTGATATTTTCTAGGAACTGGTGACAACGACGTATTGCGTCATCTGCGCGTCCTCATAACCCCATCCGTCACGTGTAACTCTAGCTGGGATGGCGTCATCACAAACAACCAGGTCTGCGTTGGACACGGTGATACAGGGGCTTGTCGGGTATGCTAATTACAGGGAAAGTCCAATTTTAAACCTACAATGTAAGGGTAGTTATTTGGTTTTCTGTTTGTATTTTTTTGACTATTCTGAAATTATTTATATTTTGATTTTAGGGTGACTCTGGTGGACCATTGGTCTGCCGACGTCACGATTCCTTCGTGTTGGTGGGAGTGACGTCATGGGGTTCCCCTACATGTACTGAACTTGGCAAACCGAACGTGTTTACCAAAACCACGGCTTATCTCCCCTGGATTCGCAGCGTTCTGCAGATATTCTGATAACATTGGATAGGCTGACAATAAAAAAGTGAAATAAATTGCTTCTGTAAACATATTGCTTGTCTTTTCTCTTTACACTTTAAAGGTGTGAAATTGATAACATAAGACGCCCCAGTGATAAATGATAATTCCGAGTGGATTATCATTACCAACATCGACAGCGATATCGGATAGGGCTATTTTGTTAAAGCTCAACAGCGCGCGTTGGAAAAACCACCGTGGTTTTTCCGCCACGCCATCGCGTTGTCACAAAACGCGCTATCGCGCTAACTCATTTAAATCCTGACAACGCGTTATGTGGAGTTGTGTTAGCGCGACGGCGCGTGGTGTGCAAAGTTGCGTTTTGTGGACTTTTTTGTTGATCGCGTTATTGAGCTTTCGCAATAGCCCTATTTAGACATACGTGTATATTCCTTAATTTTCCATTCCTGGGGCCCGTTTCACTAAAAAGCGTACGCCCGGCATAACCTTACATCTGGCGTTAATTCGGACTTAAGTCAGATATTTGGACTAAGGTCCGTTTCACTAAAAGGCGTAACTTTGCGCCCGACCTAAGTTAAGCCAAAATTTTACGCCTAGCCAAGGGTAGTCGTAACTTTTGGCGTAAACATAAAATGATAGCTAATTCTGTTGCTGATAATATTGTAATTGTACAATTTGTCATGTAAATTTGATTAGCTTCATATGAAATTAATAAAATAGAGAGTTTTGATATGTGATATCAATTCTCGCATAGAAACTTTCTTACCACGCTTTGTACACATTATTTATATTTGCACTTGCCGTATACACGTTAAAACGACATATTTAGACAAACAATCGATAGTTTTCATTCGATTATTTGTATTCAATAATTTTGATTTACGTTTCATATTTTGTAGTAGATTGAGCAATGAATAATGCAGAAAATATACATACACGATGTACATATAGTGCAAAGGTGTATTTGTGTAAGAAATGTGTAGCATTTCATTTTTTCCCCAACTGCCACGCAAAAATATGTGTGAGCGGGATATTTTGATATTTAAAACTCACTAAATAAATTTATTGACTTTCATCCCCCCCCCCATTTTTATTTCATATTTGATGAGTGAAAGGTGTCATGCTCAGGTAGTTAAAGGTAAATTATAAATGTATCTTTCAGTATTGTTAAAATGTAAATGCGAAAATATGATGAAAGCTCCAACTGTGTTTCAGACTTTTCAAAAGTCCTTAATTTTTTTTAAATACTAGATAATGTATTTATCATACAACTGATGCAAAACACTTTCTCCAGTTTCAATAGATTTTTTTTTCGTAGGTTACATACACCTAATCAATAATAACTTAAAATTTATATGAAGCCTTATTCTATATATTAAATATATTACGTGTATGTGTACTTGGGCAGTTTATATTGAGTTCACCATACATCGGACACATACATCTTTACCTTGGATCGGACAACTTTGGTTAAACATTTACAAATAAACATGCATGCACTTTTGAATTGTTTAATCTATTCCTGAATAAGAACTGATGAACTTTATTATTATCAAGAATTTGACTATCACATTGTCAAAGTAATAGCAATATAGGCACCGTGAGATACGCCATCATTAAAAACTTGGTTAAAAACATTTTACACAAAAGTATAATTTCAATGTTCAGCATTTGAATGGACTAAGTGAAAATGTACCCTCTCACTTAAATAGTTCGAAAAAACTAATTTCTGAAACAAAGTGTGATATAAAATTAACCTTGGAATTTCATCAATTATTTCCTAGGACATTTTTACTCCACATATTATATTGACACAAATCAAAATGTCAAATTAATAAATATATATATCCGAACCTCTGTTTTTTTAGCATGAAGTAAGAAAATGTCGTTATTTTTAATATCTACTGTATGGTTGTTCGATGCTTGCTTAATATTGTCCGATCCATGGTTAAATAGCTCATTACGTATACTGCATTAATTCGCTTTATTTTCTATGTTTAAACAAATTCACTGATTTTCTTTTAATGATTAAGCAAGAGGAACCCAGAATTTTTTTTTTAAATTATTTATACACGGTCCATAGTTAACGCATGATCAAAATGAAAATTCCAAGGGTGCCCGATGCATGGTGAAATCACCCTAGATATCGATAACAAAAATAGTTCTGTTGAATTAATAATTTTGAACATATCCTATTGGCTTGGTGAAATATATCCTCAAATAAAACATTTCAGCAAGTTTTGTTGTGTGATTTTTTCACTTAACAGGATTAATTATTAACAACAGTGTACAGAACATAAATGTAACCAATGTGCCTAAATAATATGCGTCTCTCTCTCTCTCTCTCTCTCTCTCGCAATCACAACGATCACAAAAATATAAATGACAAGTTTCTATATTTCTATCTATCTAGATCCATGTATCTATCTATCTATCTATCTATCTATCTGTTTATCATCTGCACATGTGCATAAGCTGGTTGTCAAGGACGTAAGTTTGGCCTTAACTTAGTCCGATACTAGTATTTACTGCCAGAAATTTACTAAATATTGGCGTAGCTTCGTTAGTCGGACTAACTTAAGCCCAAATTTACGCCTTTTTGAGAAACGGGCCCCAGGTGTACGCCTCTTAGTGAAACGCAATTTACGCAGGACTAAATTTTGGCGCTTAACCTAAGTTGCGTCGCATCTTACGCCTTTTAGTGAAACGGGCCCCTGTAATTTATGTCTTCATGTAGCATTCCCAGCAAACCTGTCTCTTAGTGACGTCTGTCAAATGATTTCCTCTCTGTCACAAAGCACCGTGTGTGTACAATTAGAGGGCTTCATTATGGCAAAGTGTTTATGTTTGGTCGAAGACCTATATACATAACCATTCCTCCGAGGACAAAGTTTGCTCTGCCGATTTAACCTGTAATTATACATTCGTACGCTACACTCTTACAGCGAGGCCTGAAAATGTTTTCTGAACAAATTATCCTTGAATAGATCTTAATAGTTTTTCTCTTTTCTTACTAGCATTTAAATATATAACGACATCTATTATGCAGCCAGTAGGGGGCTGTGGCGCTGACAATTTAAACAAACGCTGTAGACTTACCTGTGTTTTACGCTTTCACTCTCGTGGATATTTTTTTTTTTTTTGGTCGATATTTCTGCAATAAATGAACCCGCTTAGACAGCGCTGTGTTTATTAATATTTCATCTCTCGCAGAAAGACTGGCCGATTCCTTAGGAACAGAACATTGCTGTGCTAGACCAGGTGGGTGTAGATATCAGTAGGTATATACAGGTATTATTCGGAGAGCATTATCCCGCGTTACGTAAGATCGATTGTAGTTGATCAAAAACGAGTTAGAGATTACAGACCCAATACTGCGGTCCTTCCTTTAAGCGGGTAAGTGTTTATGTCTATGTGCTCAGGTAAATTTTGTAAAAAACCAAAACATTTTCTTTCAACATGAAACACTCTCTCTCTCTCTCTCTCTCTCTCTCTCTCTCTCTCTCTCAATCATTATGTAGATGGCAAGATACAATATTACAATGTAAAGACCTTGTCTGTCCGTGATATATTTGCGATTTGTCAGGTGTTTATTACGTATATAAAGATGGCAATAAATAGACACAATGTTATGATAATAAAGAATTTGTCTGACATAATGTAATATGCCTGTTAAATTCGAAGTGTTGAGTTTCCTGAAATGATTGAAATTGTACTAAATGATACATGTATTTATTATGCAATTTTGAGATATATGTGATTATTTGGGGTTTTATGTTCAATACATGGTTAATATACTTGTGATTCAAAATCAGTGAAATGACTTTATTTTTAGCTATGGTGACTAGATACAGGCCCTGATTAGTTCCTGTTTGGCTCATCATGCCTCGGATAAATGTAGTGTCAACTGTCCCAGGGGCCGAGTCGGTGGTGAGACAATTACTATGTGAACCCGTTGTTGCAGTTTCATGTCAAGGAAAACGGCACATAAGTAAGATCACGAAGATATACTACAGTATAGTATTTGTGTTGATTAGATCATGATAATTATTTATGTGAGACACCAAACTAATGCTTACTAAGTTTACTTTAACATCTCTAGCATTAAAAACATTGTCAATATATAAGTAGTATTTATACTTATATTAATTTCTGAGACAATATAAAAATGTAACGGATGTGATACTAGTAATTAACAAAATAGATATTTAAATTGTCGTGTTTCCGTGACCTCTGTATGTAGATGAGCTGACGTCCATCACCACCCGTGTCCATTCTGGGGCCCTGTACGTGTTCGATGTGAAATCGTGTCCAAGCATCGTCCTAGCTGGCGGACTTATAAGGTTATTCCAGTCAGTGGAGCTAGTAAAGGTGGAGCATTCTGTTCTGTAAAAGTAATCATACATAGCAATGACAAGGTTCCTGAATTAATCATAAACTTTCAATTTCAGGTTTTTCATGACGTCAGCATAGACAGCAAATTTCTCCATCCATACGGCATTACAATACGCAACTATTTCGACACTCAGGTAACACTTTATTTTTCCCCAATACAACATGTTTATAAAAAGGAAACCTTTTTTGATTTTTTAACATTTAGACAGATTATTTGTGCCTCCGGTTTTTTCTCTATCTGATGTTATCTCGGTCTCTAAGATATCATCACATTCTGAGATATCATCACATTTTGAGATATCATCACATTCATCGATATCTAATTCTGACATGTCTTGCACTGTTCAAAGGTTGGTTACTCTGTTCTTCTGGAGCAAAAGGGATTTCCCCCAAGGAAGATTACTCTGCCTCAACTTTGTAAGAAGTACCAACTGAATATTCCGGGTCCCGACCCCCAGGAACAGGTAACAGCTTGCCATTAAGGTGCAAGAATTCGGAGTTTGTTTTATATGTGTTTTTATTATTTTTAAGGAGTGTCTAATTGCATATTCATTTACGCCATACGATGTTTCAGAAAAGAACCTTGGAAGATGTCAACTACTGGGCGAAACGTCCGTTGTCGCGGCCCATGCTGATCACGTGCGCCGCATCGGTTATGGGGCTGGAGACTTTGTACACCTGTCTGGCAGGGTAAATTAACAATAAACCTTATTCATCTAAATAAAAAATAGTTCAATCAATCCCTCGTAAATACAGCTAGTAATTAATGTACATGACTTTGTATAAGGTTTTTTTTACTAGACTTCGTACGTATCTCTCTCTCTCTCTCTCTCTCTCTCTCTCTCTCTCT
>WFKH01011431.1:0-15787 GCA_016163765.1 Magallana hongkongensis
TTACTGTAACGCACGGTACATGTACGTGTAACCAGTACTACTGTAACTCATGGAACATGTACGTGTAACCAGTATTACTGTAACGCATGGTACATGTATTTCTTGTCATGTAGTCATGGAATGGGTAATTCAAAGTTTTGGGGAAAGGCAAAACTATGACTCTATCTATTGAAATTATTGATACTGAGTACTTAAATTATCTAGAGATCAATTAACGAGGCGCGTGGGCATTAACGGTCACCTGAAACACGGCAATAGTAATAGGATATGCTATCATTTAGTAGGAAATTTCAGGCACGTGGCAACAAGGGGTGACCTCAAATTTTGACCTATCAGCATAGTGCAACAGGTTAAAGCATCAGCTATGGAGGTCATGGGTTTGAAACCTACTGTCTTTAAATCAACTCTTAACCATTTTTGTTTTTAATTCACTTTAAGGTCAAATATTGTACACGTTTTAAATTTTTAAACGGTGATTTCAATTTTTTTAATGGTGTACTTTTGGCCACATTTTATTCCAGTGTCCTGTGCCACCTACATTTTACATAAATTTTAAAAAGAAAAATGAATTTTGACTATGTACCTAATTATGCCCCTCCCTAACAGTAGACTGGGGGGGGGGGGTCCTTTGCTGACAGTCATATGCTTACAGTTTACTGGCATTATGCCTTGAAATTCAAAGCTAGATTTCTGTTTAAACCAACAAGGAAATAAAGATTCACCCAACCCTTAAAACGTATCAAACCTATGAAATTCCTTCAGTTATTTATCATAAAAGAAGGTTTACTCAACACCACATAGTACACCAGAGGACAGAGAAATCCATTGGGAAATCTAATCAACAAAAGCAGAGGACTCTCGTTACATTTTTAAAGAGTGAAAGGTCGACATTTCTCCATGTAGAAAATCGATCTGTCTTTATATGTTACTTAACGATGAGATTGCGTAGGAAGTATTTAATGTAAACAAAATAAAGAGATAAACTCAAGTTTTATGTTTATTTCCACTTGAATAAATACACTTTATGAGTAAAATGACCTTGTTTGGCAAAAAAGAATTTATCAGAATCAACTTAAAGCTCATTCTTAACATTTGGGTTTATCAGCAAGAGAGTATTTGACACTTAACAGGAAGTACAGCCAAGGCCTGACTAATCACATGCATGAATGATAAAAACCTGACGAAGGAAACGTAACTCAGACCTCTTAACAGGTTAAAAATAAAATCACTAAATGATGCATGATCTGATTCTTAAACAAAGCTGAAAATAAAAAACGTTACCCTTCTAGCTGACTGTAAAATCAGTGTTACATCACTCAATGATGTCAAACTCTGGGTCAGATTTACCACCATCCGTTTAACTTAACAGAAGAACTGATAAGTGAGAACACTCAAAGATGGTATCCCAGCATCCTCTACACACAAATCTCCCATAATCCTCTCCAATTGTCAGGTGACATTGAAATGGTAGAATACGCATGATATGAGTATTGTTTGATTTTTCATGGAGAATTGAGATAATACATATTGAATGGCCCAATTAAAATAAAAATTACATACATTTATAAACATTAAAAATCACACAGCAGAAAGTGTTCTCAATCAATAAAGACCGCGTTTACTGCATGTATCCAAATATCTACATGTAGGTTTATCAGTTTGGTGTTAAAATCATACAAAAGTTCTGCAAGATCCATAATTAAATATATGTAGATGCTTCTGAATGCTCTATTTCTGGTGCACATCCTTAAGGTTAGGGTGATATACAGATTTATGCATGGGTAAAGTTTAAAAGTCTGATGTTCATTAGTTAGACATTTGAAGTAACTGTTCAGTTTGTTAACTCCCTCTAGCATCCTGTTGTATTGAAAACACTACATCTGCTGGCCTGAAACTCTGTTGGGCTAATGGCCCCTTCATTTAAGTATGGTGATCCATCATATATTCTCTGCATAATTTTCCTATGTTGGTCCCAGATAAACACAAGTACATTCATTCACACTGAACAATAAGAAGGGAACGAATTCTGAACTCTACATTCTTCCAGAGGAAGTGTAGGAACAATGGTAAAAAAGTAATGTTGTATACATATAAAATACAATCATTGATGATCACAGGTTGTTGCATAAAATGTCTTAAAGTTTTTCTCAACAAGTCTATAAAAAAAGTGAAATACATCCTTTTAAAACATTGCATAATTTATCCATGAGTTCTACTAAAAAGAATCGGATCACATACAAAACAAAGGAACTTATACAGTAACAAGTTTAACAAAGAGAAGATAATGAAACACTTTTGCAGGGAAAGGGAGGAGTTGATAACGCCACGCAGTGACACCAACTTCCACAGTAGGTCAACTAGACCTTCCACAGTAGGTCAACTAGACAATCAGACGACCTTTACAACTACAAGCACCAATGTCAAATATCTAAGTCAAGGTCACGTTATGGTCGAGCAATCGGATGAAGCAGTTTAATATGACTCGCATTCTGGACTGGTAAATCGTGCCGTGTGTAATATGCCACCATTTCTGGAACAGTCGGGAACGGTTGGCTGTTCTCTCCAAGTACATACTCCCCCTGGGATAGGCTTATTCTCAGGTGCATTGGAATGCCCCCTACTCCCCTAAAATAAAATGGATCATTGGTTAGTTGAAAACACTCACAGAAAATACAATCGTTTCATTTGGGATTTGTTGTGGGAGGTGCACTGATGATAAATAAATACTCTGAATGATGGAAAAAAAAAATTATCTCTTCGCAGTCATTTTCTCTGGTGTGTTATGTGTACTAAATTAAGGGAATGAAACTGAAATTGCTGTAAGCCTGTATACAATATAACTGTGTTTGTTGCAACGGTGTTTTACTAGACTTAAATGGGCAACAGGGAAATCCCACCCTTAGTTTGCCTCCCTCCCCAGTATGCCATTTTTCTCTGATAGTATTATTACATGTACTCACTTGAGTGACAAGGAGAAGACATTTTTTTGGGTCTCGCTGCGCCGCACCAGATAACTGCCCTCTTTGTGAACACGAAGCATGTCCTCAGCAACCTTTCTGGTGATTCCACCGTGGTAAAATCTGAAATGTCAACAAAAGAAAAGAGATCTTTATTACCATGAAGGAATACAAACAATTTAATGTCAGAAAAGATAAATGGAAATTTTGAATTTCTAAAGTTGTTAACAGCTTTAATCTACCAGAAATAAGACCAAAGTCATTTTGTCCGTTGTTCAATTTTTTGGAGACATTGTAACATGTTGAAAGTACAAGGCTTCAATTTCCTCATGTAAAACGACAAAAAATCAGAGTGAGCCAAGAATTTGTCAGTGTACAGCATAGTATGCTAAGTATTTGCTTGTTACATTCCACTTAATATACCAGTCCAGGAAATAAAAGCATATACATATAAATCTATTAATATCAATAAATTGTAAAACTTTACTCCATAAAAGGTCTCGATCACAGATTTTTAGCTACAACAAGTAGAGGTACATCATTAACTATGAACAAATTTTGCCACATTTAATTTTCAATCATATCCTTTCTATCAGCAGATTAAACTGAGTTCCTGATATATATCCCAGACAGCTGTGTCAAATTAATTCCCGTCTTGTTGTTGACACACAAAGTATGCTGTCAAGTGATGAAATTATCAAACCTAGTTATAATTACAACCACTTATAAAAAGAACTTAACCTAAAGGGAAGTTTTGATATGTTTTTTCAGCAAAGAAAATGTCCCTATCCAATAACAGCTGACACCTCACTTGCAATGTTGACTCTATTTTAAGAGTGAGAATCAAAGGAAAATTGCAGCATTAGCAAAAAAATGTGATCCCGTAAATGGGGTAACCCCCCACCCCCAAATGTAAATACATATTGGGATTTTGCCAGCACATGTCACACGGTGCGGTATTACAAAAGGTATGTAGTAATTTACACTCCAGTATTACAAAAGGTATGTAGTAATTTACACTACGATATTACAAAAGGTATGTAGTAATTTACACTGTTATTACAAAAGGTGTGTAGTAATTTACACTACGGTATTACAAAAGGTATATAGTAATTTACATTACAGTATTACACAGGGTATTACAAAAGGTATATAGTAATTTACACTATGTTATTACAAAAGGTGTGTAGTAATTTACACTATGGTATTACAAAAGGTATATAGTAATTTACACTATGTTATTACAAAAGGTGTGTAGTAATTTACACTACGGTATTACAAAAGGTATATAGTAATTTACACTATGGTATTACAAAGGGTATGTAGTAATTTACACTATGGTATTACAAAAGGTATGTAGTACTTTACAAGGGTCAGTGAGTTAGCCTACAAGGAGTCTAAGCTCAGCGAGTCCGCAGCACTGTTACAAATGAACATGGAGATTATGGCAGCTAGTGCTTATACTATAATCACTTACTTCTGTATGTCCAGAGGAAGTTTAGGGTCAATGGGTTCGGCCATAGATTTGGACAGTGAGGGGGGGATGCTCTGTGACAGTTGGGGGCTGGACCTCCGTGGGGGTGGGTGATCTGGTGCCTTGGGGGTGGCTGCAATGACAACAACAACACAGAATTCAAACTCAATCTTTATATGAAGTATTTTTAAATACTGAGATCTGAAATTGAGTGGGCTACTCATTATGTAGAACATAATTTTAGAGCAATTCATTTTTATTATTGTCTGGTATGTACCGGTATTCATAACAAAAATAAACAATGTACTGTAAAACAGAGTTATAGCCAAGGGCCAGGGTCAAGCAAATGAATGTAATTAGCTATATCCCATAAGTTTATAATTTCTAAGATTAGAGGATTATAACCTACTTTGCTATTAGCATGAGTTCGTTATAACCATTTTCACTGCAACCATGTTTTACTGAGATTACCAGTAAAGAAACATAAAATACATTCAAGAGAACAGAATGGTTAAATTCATGTACTATACTCAGAATGTGTAGCATAGCTATTGAATTATAAAATATTAAGTAAATCATAAAATTCTAATAAATGGCTAGTAAGTAGGGGGCTCATAATATAAAAGACTATATATAGTAAGGATCTCAAAAGGCCTCTTTAAATGATGCTCCTAGTTTTTTTATCTTTATATCTTTTTATTATATGTAACTTTTGATAAATATATTTGTGAATTTTATTCATGATTTTCAATATGATCTCAATTTAGAAGTAAGACATCATAAAGATAACTTTTTTCTGCCTTTTTGTGAATTATGCATAAAACTGCTTATCATGTAACAGTTTTTCTTTAAGAAAACATTGACAGCTGGCTTATAGGCAAACATTATATTTTTGTCAATGATCTACAGAAAAAATTTCCTAGATCAAACTTGCACTCCATGTTCTTCTGACAAATACACTGCTAGTGAGTTCAAATAAATGAAATATAAAAGATGCTAATTGAAAAACTTTTAAAATGTTGATTTATAGGAGCTATAACTGACTTTTTAAATATCATATAAAGCAGGAAATTCTTTATTCCTAATAACTAATGCAAACCAATACAATCACTGAACTATGCTAACTTTGAGCTAAACATTTCATTTTCAACTAGTGCACATTACAACAGAGAAATGATACTGTACAGCAGCTGATACTTACACGACACCTGTGAGATAATTTTAGAATGTGGTCGGATGTCCCAAGCTTCTTCATACGTCTGAGGGGGTGGGGGTGGAGCAAAGTCTGGGGGTGGGGGGCTCCCAGGGGGCACCTGTCCCCCTGACATCCCCACACGACTAAATCTCTCCTCTAACTCCTTCTGCTTCGAGTCCCAAGGCTGTTCGTAATTAGAAGAATACACTTGCTCGGAATTCTGGGAGCTACGAGTCATCACCGGAGAGGGTTTTTTGGTGGAGATTGAGGACATCGGCTCCTCATACTCGTATCTACCCTTGGGCTTGGATTCGCTAGCCCGGCGGGCCTCCATAAGCTTAGCATCTAATTGTTTTTGTTTGAAGTTGGAATCCCACGCTTCCTCGTATACATCCATCCTTTTGCTCGGTTTGTTTGGACTTGTCGGAGATGTGGGTTGACTTTTCCTGGACACTAGATCTGCTTTTTCACAAATCTGGTTGAACTGCTCTTGTTTGCCCCTGGAGTCCCAGGGATCCTCATACTGGGCTATCACCTGAGTCCTGGGGGAGGTGGGGGATCGAGGGGACACAGATTCCTTTGACTTCCAGGTCACGAGATGGTCATACACGGCAGAATTATCGTCTTCTGGGGTCCCTCCCGAGGGTTCTGACAGGGTTCTGTGTAGTGGTACGCTGGGCTCAGTCCTCACTGGACCCACAGACCGGGCCAAAGAATACCCGCTGGGCTTGTCCTCTAAGGGAGACGACTTTCGACTACCTCCTCCGCCGCCTTCTCTTCTAATTGCTACAATACAAGATACACACAATGAGTCACAGACAGCCTACTTGCTACTCAACCTGTCCTATTGTTATACTGACCACAGGGTAGGACATTTTTATCTTATGAATTCTATTTAAAAATAAACCTTTAATCACACATTGCACAGTAGGTACCCTGAGGCTATGCAATGACATTTTTTAAATGCCACTTACCTGGATGATCAATATGTAATGAACCAATTGACTGCTATATATATCAATACTACCTAACCAAACTCATACTGTCTATATTACTATATTATATATATCTTATGTTAATTTAAAAAAAATGACTCTTTCTAGAAAATAATAAGTCTTGGGAAATAGGTACTACAATTCAAATATAGAAGTAAATTCATGAAATAATTATCAATTAAAATAACAAAAACTCAACATTTTACAAATATTAATCAAACCTAGTCTAGAGTATTAAGGAAGTGTTTGATAAAAAAAAATAAGCTCAGTATTCCCCTGCCAGTGATAAGAAGAAATCTGTTAGTTCCTGCTTCAAGGCACCACACTTATAACCAATAATTCCCTACTAGACCACCACTGGACCACCAAAAGCTTACCAGAATAGTGTTTTGGTCAAAATATTGGCTAATATATCCAGAAAATCAGCACAATACGAGTGTGTGACCCTCAGCCTATCAGGGGGAAGTATTCTCTCAGCGATGAGGTTCACATAGTTTCAGTACAGTTTCCTACATGTTAATCATGCCTGGTTCCGACCCAGTGATTATGAATACATCATGTTTACTAATACACGGCCTACAGCCATTGTCACGCTTGACTGGAGCGAGTCAATGACCATGACTGACACACAGGTGATCCCCTCCCACCTGGTTTGTGATGTAATCATTTTATGGGTACTACATGTCTACACATTGACTCAGATCCCAATCTCTCAAATAACAAATAGGCCTAATGACAATTAACAACCATTGGCAGATTTATGGCAATCAAGTCAACTAAACACCCACAAGAGTATAGATCTTATACAAGTTTTATCGTAAAGATTTTAATATTTTTTTTTCCATTAAAAGAAATATTATGCATGGTGCACTGTTTTTCATTTGTGTATCACTTACTGTAAATTTCTCATGAAGTTTTAAATTACACATTACCCTTTCCTCCAGTATACACATGCCTGTAATACCCACCTAGACCCTTGGATAGCTAGTCCTACAAAAATTCTAACACACTGACTCCATGGAGCATTTCCTACATATAGTCATCACCCAATTGTAGTTAAATAATGGAATGTGGGGCCATCAAGGGGATTTTCCGGAGTTTTAAAGTACCAGTGTTATATACAATGTAATGAATTAAACCTCCAAATGCTAAACAAGTAAAGAGGGGGTTAGCGAGTAGTAGGAGGGGGAGGGGCTTATCATCAAAGAGCTGGGATGGGGGGGGGGGGGGGCTGCTTTTTCACTCTGTCCTCCCATCCCTTCTTTCCTCTTTTATATGACAATGGGGTCAATTGACAGGAAGCCCTCTGTAAACTCGTATATTACACAGTTACTGTAATGTATTGATCCACGCTCACCACTTGGAGTTTGGACCCAGTCATATACACATGACTTGATATACCAACATATATTGTACATGTACTATCATTTTTATTTCAATTTGAAGTGAAACTGTTGTTAATTTGATCAAATTTCCAAATTTTCACTGTTGTACTAGGAAGTTAACATGTAGTAAAACTGACAATACATCTCATTATTTGATCCTGGCTATAGCAGGGTGTGTGGTAATTAACAACCGGCCAGTAATTCTAGTAACATATAGGAAATGAAACCATACTCATCTATGACCGGCGATTTCTACTGAACCTGCTGCATAGTACAGGTATAGACTTCAGTACAAGGTCATGTTGCATAAATATCTTGGCAATCAATGTTACATTACAATCAGGGAAAACTGTCTGCAAGGAAATAAAAAAACTAAACTCTTCCTTCAATCAAAAACCAATCTGAGGATTTCGAACCTATTTATGGAGCAAGACTAAATATGGCAGAAGATGAGTGCAGGATTAACACAGTATTAACACATCACTCTCAAGTTCTCCAGCTCTTCGTGTCTGAAGAATAAGCCCAAGTGCATTAAATGGTGATTCATCTTGCGAACCAAGATTGACAATTCCACTGATCCCTTGATCAGTTGGTGTATAGATACAAAGTGGGATTTGACCTTCATGTCACATAGAGGTCATTCCAGGGTCGTGATGACAGCTGACTCTGTGTCATCATGGTAACCCCTTGTGTCATGCTTCACAAGCCCAATTAAAATGTGTGGGGAAGGAAATGGTAAGTAAAATTAACATTGATTTAAAAATCTATGATAAAGAGTTATTGCCCTTTTAGCTAATATGGACAAGAGTGGTATTCTATTAACTCAATTACTATTGAGGGAAAAATAACCCTGACCAAAGTATGATCTGCACAAAATTCTAACTTATTTGACATTTTTTACATGTAATATCAATGTTAAAATTTAGATTTAAGTTACCAATGTTGGCAAAATCACTTTACCTCAAAAGATAATAGTCTACTGATATATAACCTGATTGAAATAGGAACTCTAGAGTCAATTTCATTTATATAATTCTGTATCTCCAAGGGATGCTTGACTTAACTCTGAAAGGCCACAGTCAAATAGCAATGGCGGTTGGGTGGTTGTTTGGTTATAGATCTATTCTTATATAGAATAAAAAAAAATATTAAATGAAGCTGGCCCTTTCACTTCTTTGAGACAGTGTAAATAGTTGGTATGGAAAACACCAGATTATAAGTTATTTTTAATTGATGATGATACCCCCCCCCCCCCCCCAAAGAAATTAAAAGGAAAAAAAATAGACAAATTTTGTAAGTCACAGGATATTTTGGGGTTGGTCAAATATCTAAAATAATTAAAAAATTCAAAGAAGTAACATCGACAAGCAAGACGGCTACAGAGCTCCAAATGACCATTTTGTAACAATATCAGATGAAATCTACTTTTGTTTCTTATCAATGGTGAAAACTGATCGAGAGTTCTATAGTGAAACAATAAAATAAGTTCAAACAAAAACAAGGATTATGTTTCCTTTCATCTGATCTGGGACAAGAACAGGTTGAAGTCACAGTTAAGTTTCAAGTAAATTTGTGACCATTAATTAAGTCAAAATGTGCTTTATATTTGTAAAGGATTATAATCATTTACTGTAGTTAGTACTAGTTACTTTATCATCAGTAATATTCCTCCAGGAACAGAACATAGCTACGTACCGTTGACCAGTTTACTGGTTTCATAGGGTTCCGTGTACTCCGCAGAACTGCATCGTGGGATTCCCTGCAGGTGTTCCATTCTTTTGTCCGGGGGAAGCACATAGTCACCCAGACTTACCTGTAAGATCAAACGCAAATATACAAAACAGTACCACCTGATGTGCAAAACAGGTATTGTACAAGAAATATGGAGAATACTAGAAGAGTACGCCAACTAACTGGTGGATAATATATATCGTAGATCTTCAGGGTTGTCTCTAAAAATTGAAGTAGAAGGAAGAAATAAAAAAGTAGAAGGGGGTCTGGGGGTCTTGCTTATAGCTAGATTGTGTTTGAAATGCAATAAAAGCCAGGTATTTATGTCATTTTAGGCAGGGGAATTCCCTGCCCCTGGGTCTTAGACACAACCCTGGATCTTTTATAAATGATATGTTTGTTGTAAATACAATAATAGGGACATCAATTTCCATAGTTTACTAACCCAATAAGGCTTATACAGAATAAAACACATTTTGAAAATATATAGCAGTTTCCGTGGTAACATTCTGGAGATAATGATTCTCCACCAATGTTTCTCTATAGTTTGAAAATTGACAACATAATAAATTTGTTTTATCTTGGATATACCTTATATTTGTGAGTATAAATTTCTATTTGGCAATAAAGTAGCTAACATTTACCAATTGCCCATCTTAAATCTTGGTTACCACGTACGGCAACAGATACCAATAACAACCAATCTGTGGTGCCTAGGTGTATTCATGTATAGAATTTTAAATAAAGAAGTTAGGTGACTATGCTTGTCAGGACCCCTACCGGTGTATTATAGGACTCTGTATACTTTTCACAAAAGAAAAAACTTCTGGGGTTTGAGGATAATCAATATTATACATAAACATCAATATATTGGTACTTGCCCTTTTTTCTTCAGGAAAAAAATTCAAAGACAACAAATTCATCACTCAAATGTGGAATTTAAGTATTCAATAACTTTATCTTGGTATTAGAAATGATTAAAATACCTCAATTAATTTAAGATAATAACATAATCTACAGATTGCATTTTATTCAATATTATCTATATCAAAGGGCAGGTCACTCCAAGTGTAAAAGAGTACCATTATATATCTGTTTACTCTCTGTAGAGAGGGTCCTCACCAGTACAATGGACCAACCCCTTGAAAACTCATCACAAAACTGGGCTATATCACAAGGTTATCATTAGATGACTTGCTCATCAAGCAAAATAGGGTACTCAAACGAATTGAGAACGCTTATTAAATTAAGCAGTGCTAAATATACTATAGATCAATTGAACAAAAAATTGTTTTGCACAAATATTTTTAGTAACATAATTAAAATTGACAGCGAAAAAAATCATGAATGAAGTGGGGCACACAGAATCAGGTCACTAAGACCTCATTAACAAACCTCGTCAAAAGAGGGTGTCATGTCTGACAGTTTACACAGCTTATTGTTTTCTCTTTGGTCGTTTTTTATAACACAGAGAATATTATAGTTTCATGTAACAATTGCACAAAATCTGGTCCCATTCCCTAAATAATCCTGTAACCAAATCTACAGATCAAATTACCTGTGGTCTCAGAGGAAAAGAAACAGATATAGGCCTCCTAATAGCCATAATAATCTCTGATTAACACAACTATTAAAAAAACGAGGAAGAACGTCGACCGACTTCTACATTGATTTATATATTCTAACTTCTGAACCCTATATATCTATTTCCCTGTGTGAAAATGCATTTCCAATTAACAGGATGAAAGTGAAAAAAAATTTTGTTTCAGAAACAAACGAGCAGAAAGAGTGACCTTGAAGTATTACGTAATCTGTATGTACATGTATGTGATCTACTAATCTTGTGCCAGTTCCCCCCCAGAGTTCTGAAGTACTTCGTAGTCAGGGGACAAACACTTCATGGTACATTTCACTTTCGTCTGTTCCAAAAATTACAACAACAAAAATTCAAATTTTGGGAAAAGTTTGGGAACAGATCTCTATTCTAATATACCCTTGTATTCAATTGAAAGTGACATAGTAGTTTATCAAAACACAAATTCTTTATTGACTCAATTACAGGAATCATTGAACAAAGATGTTAATAAAGGAACTTTGTGTGTATACACTTTTTCTGACCTTTTTACTTGGTATTACTACTAGATGGGACAATTAATACAACATCTTATGACCAAAAATACCCTCACTGTTTAACATCTCACTGTTTATGTTTAACATCTCACTGTTTATGTTTAACATCTCACTGCTTTACATTTATCACTGTTCAGTTAAAGATTTTTTCTTAACTCTTTATCACAAGAAAATTGATCTTAAATATTTTATTTATTGATGAAAATTTTTTCAATGAGTCATTTACCGGTATGGAAAAAAATATAAAGTCATTCTTGAACCTTAAATATGCTAGAATTTAATAAACAACATACTCTGAATCATGAAAGTATCTGCAATTCTATGTTTAATGGTATAAACTAATTCAATGAAGTGGGTTCAGAAATCATAAACTGTACATGAAACTGACATGACAGTTATCAGTATGTAAATGAATGTTAAAAATTAGTCCTTTGTTTTAATTATGCATGGGCAGATGGTTTTCTCAGAGGGTGCACTGAAACAATGCTTTGTTAAGATATAACAACAAGAGGGATAACACTGAAAGGATAACTAAAGGGATAACACAGCAAGGATAACTAAAGGGATAACACAGCAAGGGTCTGTCGTTTAGAGTCACCTGCAGGAAGCAAAAAACTCTAACATCCTCAATCTATGTCCGGCTCATGCAGGGAAAAAAAATGATATAAACATATTAATTGTGTAACGATACTTTTAAGTTCAGGGCCTGTATAAAAAATATATAAAAAATAGTTTTGAACTTGTGAAAGGAGGTTAGACTTTCCTGTGACCAGAATTTGTAACTCTTTTTTGCAATCTGAATTTACATTTCCATTACTTTGAATATGTTGCATAATGAGGTTGTTTAAGACTAACCCTTCTTAAAATGTTGAAAAGACTTAGTTTTATAAAATGATAATTTTTTTTCCAGATAATTTCTTTCATAACAACAGGAGTACAGTAAAATAAAAACATAATTTATCACATTAAAAAAAAAGCTATAGATATATATAAAGGATAGATATATATATATAGATATATATATATAAAGGATAGATATATATATATATATATAGATATAAAGGAATATTTCTTACTTTATAACTACATGTACATCTTGGCACAAAACTTAATCCAACAACTCTCTTCCCTTTCATTTCTGCTGACTGAAGTGACTGTATAAACAGACCAAATTAAAAACTAAAACCTACAAGTGTACCCCGATATATAATTCGCTGTGCCTGACATCATCTTTCTATTCTTAGATGTTGCTTACTAATCTTAGAGTAAAAAAAGAAGACAAAAATACACTTAGTGCAACTGCTCTGGTGTTTTTATGAAACATAAAGTGTATGAGCTGAGAGTGAGTTAGTGGAATTGTTGATGTCGCGCGGTACGAGCTGCCACAAACACTCCAGCTAAGTGCTCTATACCAGGGGATGTTGTTATGATGCAAAGTTTTACGAAAGCATGTTTCTCCCATCTTCCTTGCCACTTTACAATGTCAAGCCCGGTGACGTACCAACCTTCTATCTGAAATGTCATCTCAGTTCACTGCGAGTGTCGCAACAATGTAAACATCATGCGATTCCATATCTGATTCACTGAACTATTTACCGAGTTTCGTCAACACAGTCACCAACAATCCCAACAGTACAAATAAAGCATTTAGTCTCATTCGTTAAGTATAATCTTTTTTGACTCAAATTCTAGCAGACAGGTCTACTTTAAAACTCTGTTCATCATCATTGATTGTTAATTGATGGGGACAAAAGTCAAATCTACAGTTGTACATGTATTAGATTATTGCTATAATTTGTCAAAATCAACATAGGGTTAGAAACACTGAAGTTAAGAAAAAAAAGATGAGGTCATCAGATGTCATCTTTAAAAACTTGATATGTGATCATTTCTACAAATTATTAACATCTAGTTTGTGGACAGATAAATTACATACTGACTTGGTAATCTTTCAAGATTTTTGTTTTTGAATTATAATATTTATTCATGTACCAAATGTACCAAATGTTAACAGATCCGCTAAAAAGTAACGTGCATCATTTTATCAAAGAATTTGTGACACGCCTGACCAAATGAATTTTGAAGCATTTTAATGATGAAATACCAATGTATCATCATAACTACATGATAGAAATTTTCATCATTGTGTCTAACATGGTCAACAGGAATTAATGGAACATTCCAGTTAATGTGAAAGTAATTAATGTACAAGTAATTCATCATTCCACAAACTTACAAGGAATTAAAATAGCTATATTGAACACACTACTGTGGGTATTACTACAGATGAACACAGTACTAAGTAGTTACTGGTTACTACAATAAACACCTGGTCTACCTTTTCTTCAGGTAACACAGGGGACAACCCATCACCACCTAAACTAGAACACCGTGTTAGCGGCCCCTCCCCCTCCAGACTGGGTTCATGCTCGGGGGAGGGGCAGGCAGACAGATCGTGTTTAGTGGGCTCTGCCTCGGCGGTGTGGGGAGCCGAGGTTCTGGAGTCTTTGAATGCCGTTCGGTTTCTGCTGCTGCGAACAGGCCTATTCTTGTTAAACAATTCACTGTCATTTATTGCTTTTTGTACAGATGGTGGGAGATGGCTGAAAGGCTCCGAATAAACACGATCGTCTGCATCCAGCGGACTTCCTGTTAACATTACTTATTGATTCACTCTGCCTTACCACTTAACAATCGCATATTATCTCTATTCCAGGAAGTTAAAAAAATTTCCTTCCTTGAACGCCGCAGAGAAAGTGAAACGTAAGGTCATTGGATAATTTTAAAATTTGATTTGGCGCGAAATTCAAAAATTGGCTAAATAACAATTATTTTATGAAATGTCAAATATCACCTGTGCACTGGCTGTTCGGTATATTTCATTGAATAGATTAATAGTGTTAACTTAATATATAGCTGTCTGTTCATTTAATTCACTATACCTATAGAGAAATGTACATCTTTCAAATGACTTTACTGCATATCTATAGTATAGGTATAATTGTACCTGTCTCTGAAAAAACTATATCAAATTAAGATTTTATATCTAAAAACTGTATCTCAACCATTTGTCTAAGTAATTAATTTGCATGAACGTTACTCTAACTAATCATTTCTTCAATATTATCCCTCAGCCCTCCCCCTTAATTCCCTCGGGGACTGCGTCAAAAACTGCAAGCTTGCCGTTTTTGACGAATAAAATATATCCAGCATGCCTACAGTCTCTCAAAAACGGGATATAGAATGTTTTCGACCTCTTCTTTAAAATTATATTAAATTGAATTAGGTATCGGGATTACTTTTTATAGGATTTCAAATAGAATGTCAAGAAAATTTTAATTTTACACATTATTCTCTTATAGTCATAACTTGAAGTACGTAGGGCCTATATCAAATCAATTATGACGTCATAATGGATCTAACACCAAAAAGACAATCTCAAATAACCATCTTCGCAAACCACGGCCAATATGTACGATCCTCTCCCATCTGGAGAGAGCTATGCGGACTCCGGACCGTGGCTTGAGATGATGATTATTTACTAGATCCCGATCTTAAAGTAAGATCTAGTAATTGTCAGAGATGGGAAACACTCCGAGATTTGTAGCTGATTTCTTCATATTTCATCGACAATTTCAGTTTAAAACACGACTTTTCACCATTGAAAGAATTTATATCTCAAATTTGAGAAATCTGAAGTCTCCTTCTATTAACTAGATTTTGACCTTAAGAACAGACTGCTCTGTTATATGTTGTGATGTCACCGTCAAACACATGCTTCTCTATTATATCTAGTGATGTCACAGTCAAACACATGCTTCTCTGTTACATGTAGTGATGTCACAGTCAAACACATGATACTCTATTGCATGCCAGTAATGATGTCACAGTCAAGGACAGACTACTCTGTTATATGTAGT
>WFKH01011431.1:15887-31643 GCA_016163765.1 Magallana hongkongensis
ACTACATATAACAGAGTAGTCTGTCCTTGACTGTGACATCATTACTGGCATGCAATAGAGTATCATGTGTTTGACTGTGACATCACTACATGTAACAGAGAAGCATGTGTTTGACTGTGACATCACTAGATATAATAGAGAAGCATGTGTTTGACGGTGACATCACAACATATAACAGAGCAGTCTGTTCTTAAGGTCAAAATCTAGTTAATAGAAGGAGACTTCAGATTTCTCAAATTTGAGATATAAATTCTTTCAATGGTGAAAAGTCGTGTTTTAAACTGAAATTGTCGATGAAATATGAAGAAATCAGCTACAAATCTCGGAGTGTTTCCCATCTCTGACAATTACTAGATCTTACTTTAAGATCGGGATCTAGTAAATAATCATCATCTCAAGCCACGGTCCGGAGTCCGCATAGCTCTCTCCAGATGGGAGAGGATCGTACATATTGGCCGTGGTTTGCGAAGATGGTTATTTGAGATTGTCTTTTTGGTGTTAGATCCATTATGACGTCATAATTGATTTGATATAGGCCCTACGTACTTCAAGTTATGACTATAAGAGAATAATGTGTAAAATTAAAATTTTCTTGACATTCTATTTGAAATCCTATAAAAAGTAATCCCGATACCTTATTCAATTTAATATAATTTTAAAGAAGAGGTCGAAAACATTCTATATCCCGTTTTTGAGAGACTGTAGGCATGCTGGATATATTTTATTCGTCAAAAACGGCAAGCTTGCAGTTTTTGACGCAGTCCCCGAGGGAATTAAGGGGGAGGGCTGAGGGATAATATTGAAGAAATGATTAGTTAGAGTAACGTTCATGCAAATTAATTACTTAGACAAATGGTTGAGATACAGTTTTTAGATATAAAATCTTAATTTGATATAGTTTTTTCAGAGACAGGTACAATTATACCTATACTATAGATATGCAGTAAAGTCATTTGAAAGATGTACATTTCTCTATAGGTATAGTGAATTAAATGAACAGACAGCTATATATTAAGTTAACACTATTAATCTATTCAATGAAATATACCGAACAGCCAGTGCACAGGTGATATTTGACATTTCATAAAATAATTGTTATTTAGCCAATTTTTGAATTTCGCGCCAAATCAAATTTTAAAATTATCCAATGACCTTACGTTTCACTTTCTCTGCGGCGTTCAAGGAAGGAAATTTTTTTAACTTCCTGGAATAGAGATAATATGCGATTGTTAAGTGGTAAGGCAGAGTGAATCAATAAGTAATGTTAACAGGAAGTCCGCTGGATGCAGACGATCGTGTTTATTCGGAGCCTTTCAGCCATCTCCCACCATCTGTACAAAAAGCAATAAATGACAGTGAATTGTTTAACAAGAATAGGCCTGTTCGCAGCAGCAGAAACCGAACGGCATTCAAAGACTCCAGAACCTCGGCTCCCCACACCGCCGAGGCAGAGCCCACTAAACACGATCTGTCTGCCTGCCCCTCCCCCGAGCATGAACCCAGTCTGGAGGGGGAGGGGCCGCTAACACGGTGTTCTAGTTTAGGTGGTGATGGGTTGTCCCCTGTGTTACCTGAAGAAAAGGTAGACCAGGTGTTTATTGTAGTAACCAGTAACTACTTAGTACTGTGTTCATCTGTAGTAATACCCACAGTAGTGTGTTCAATATAGCTATTTTAATTCCTTGTAAGTTTGTGGAATGATGAATTACTTGTACATTAATTACTTTCACATTAACTGGAATGTTCCATTAATTCCTGTTGACCATGTTAGACACAATGATGAAAATTTCTATCATGTAGTTATGATGATACATTGGTATTTCATCATTAAAATGCTTCAAAATTCATTTGGTCAGGCGTGTCACAAATTCTTTGATAAAATGATGCACGTTACTTTTTAGCGGATCTGTTAACATTTGGTACATTTGGTACATGAATAAATATTATAATTCAAAAACAAAAATCTTGAAAGATTACCAAGTCAGTATGTAATTTATCTGTCCACAAACTAGATGTTAATAATTTGTAGAAATGATCACATATCAAGTTTTTAAAGATGACATCTGATGACCTCATCTTTTTTTTCTTAACTTCAGTGTTTCTAACCCTATCTTGATTTTGACAAATTATAGCAATAATCTAATACATGTACAACTGTAGATTTGACTTTTGTCCCCATCAATTAACAATCAATGATGATGAAGAGAGTTTTAAAGTAGACCTGTCTGCTAGAATTTGAGTCAAAAAAGATTATACTTAACGAATGAGACTAAATGCTTTATTTGTACTGTTGGGATTGTTGGTGACTGTGTTGACGAAACTCGGTAAATAGTTCAGTGAATCAGATATGGAATCGCATGATGTTTACATTGTTGCGACACTCGCAGTGAACTGAGATGACATTTCAGATAGAAGGTTGGTACGTCACCGGGCTTGACATTGTAAAGTGGCAAGGAAGATGGGAGAAACATGCTTTCGTAAAACTTTGCATCATAACAACATCCCCTGGTATAGAGCACTTAGCTGGAGTGTTTGTGGCAGCTCGTACCGCGCGACATCAACAATTCCACTAACTCACTCTCAGCTCATACACTTTATGTTTCATAAAAACACCAGAGCAGTTGCACTAAGTGTATTTTTGTCTTCTTTTTTTACTCTAAGATTAGTAAGCAACATCTAAGAATAGAAAGATGATGTCAGGCACAGCGAATTATATATCGGGGTACACTTGTAGGTTTTAGTTTTTAATTTGGTCTGTTTATACAGTCACTTCAGTCAGCAGAAATGAAAGGGAAGAGAGTTGTTGGATTAAGTTTTGTGCCAAGATGTACATGTAGTTATAAAGTAAGAAATATTCCTTTATATCTATATATATATATATCTATCCTTTATATATATATATCTATATATATATATCTATCCTTTATATATATCTATAGCTTTTTTTTTAATGTGATAAATTATGTTTTTATTTTACTGTACTCCTGTTGTTATGAAAGAAATTATCTGGAAAAAAAATTATCATTTTATAAAACTAAGTCTTTTCAACATTTTAAGAAGGGTTAGTCTTAAACAACCTCATTATGCAACATATTCAAAGTAATGGAAATGTAAATTCAGATTGCAAAAAAGAGTTACAAATTCTGGTCACAGGAAAGTCTAACCTCCTTTCACAAGTTCAAAACTATTTTTTATATATTTTTTATACAGGCCCTGAACTTAAAAGTATCGTTACACAATTAATATGTTTATATCAATTTTTTTCCCTGCATGAGCCGGACATAGATTGAGGATGTTAGAGTTTTTTGCTTCCTGCAGGTGACTCTAAATGACAGACCCTTGCTGTGTTATCCCTTTAGTTATCCTTGCTGTGTTATCCCTTTAGTTATCCTTTCAGTGTTATCCCTCTTGTTGTTATATCTTAACAAAGCATTGTTTCAGTGCACCCTCTGAGAAAACCATCTGCCCATGCATAATTAAAACAAAGGACTAATTTTTAACATTCATTTACATACTGATAACTGTCATGTCAGTTTCATGTACAGTTTATGATTTCTGAACCCACTTCATTGAATTAGTTTATACCATTAAACATAGAATTGCAGATACTTTCATGATTCAGAGTATGTTGTTTATTAAATTCTAGCATATTTAAGGTTCAAGAATGACTTTATATTTTTTTCCATACCGGTAAATGACTCATTGAAAAAATTTTCATCAATAAATAAAATATTTAAGATCAATTTTCTTGTGATAAAGAGTTAAGAAAAAATCTTTAACTGAACAGTGATAAATGTAAAGCAGTGAGATGTTAAACATAAACAGTGAGATGTTAAACATAAACAGTGAGATGTTAAACAGTGAGGGTATTTTTGGTCATAAGATGTTGTATTAATTGTCCCATCTAGTAGTAATACCAAGTAAAAAGGTCAGAAAAAGTCTATACACACAAAGTTCCTTTATTAACATCTTTGTTCAATGATTCCTGTAATTGAGTCAATAAAGAATTTGTGTTTTGATAAACTACTATGTCACTTTCAATTGAATACAAGGGTATATTAGAATAGAGATCTGTTCCCAAACTTTTCCCAAAATTTGAATTTTTTTTGTTGTAATTTTTGGAACAGACGAAAGTGAAATGTACCATGAAGTGTTTGTCCCCTGACTACGAAGTACTTCAGAACTCTGGGGGGGAACTGGCACAAGATTAGTAGATCACATACATGTACATACAGATTACGTAATACTTCAAGGTCACTCTTTCTGCTCGTTTGTTTCTGAAACAAAATTTTTTTTCACTTTCATCCTGTTAATTGGAAATGCATTTTCACACAGGGAAATAGATATATAGGGTTCAGAAGTTAGAACATATAAATCAATGTAGAAGTCGGTCGACGTTCTTCCTTGTTTTTTTAATAGTTGTGTTAATCAGAGATTATTATGGCTATTAGGAGGCCTATATCTGTTTCTTTTCCTCTGAGACCACAGGTAATTTGATCTGTAGATTTGGTTACAGGATTATTTAGGGAATGGGACCAGATTTTGTGCAATTGTTACATGAAACTATAATATTCTCTGTGTTATAAAAAACGACCAAAGAGAAAACAATAAGCTGTGTAAACTGTCAGACATGACACCCTCTTTTGACGAGGTCTGTTAATGAGGTCTTAGTGACCTGATTCTGTGTGCCCCACTTCATTCATGATTGTTTTCGCTGTCAATTTTAATTATGTTACTAAAAATATTTGCGCAAAACAATTTTTTGTTCAATTGATCTATAGTATATTTAGCACTGCTTAATTTAATAAGCGTTCTCAATTCGTTTGAGTACCCTATTTTGCTTGATGAGCAAGTCATCTAATGATAACCTTGTGATATAGCCCAGTTTTGTGATGAGTTTTCAAGGGGTTGGTCCATTGTACTGGTGAGGACCCTCTCTACAGAGAGTAAACAGATATATAATGGTACTCTTTTACACTTGGAGTGACCTGCCCTTTGATATAGATAATATTGAATAAAATGCAATCTGTAGATTATGTTATTATCTTAAATTAATTGAGGTATTTTAATCATTTCTAATACCAAGATAAAGTTATTGAATACTTAAATTCCACATTTGAGTGATGAATTTGTTGTCTTTGAATTTTTTTCCTGAAGAAAAAAGGGCAAGTACCAATATATTGATGTTTATGTATAATATTGATTATCCTCAAACCCCAGAAGTTTTTTCTTTTGTGAAAAGTATACAGAGTCCTATAATACACCGGTAGGGGTCCTGACAAGCATAGTCACCTAACTTCTTTATTTAAAATCCTATACATGAATACACCTAGGCACCAGAGATTGGTTGTTATTGGTATCTGTTGCCGTACGTGGTAACCAAGATTTAAGATGGGCAATTGGTAAATGTTAGCTACTTTATTGCCAAATAGAAATTTATACTCACAAATATAAGGTATATCCAAGATAAAACAAATTTATTATGTTGTCAATTTTCAAACTATAGAGAAACATTGGTGGAGAATCATTATCTCCAGAATGTTACCACGGAAACTGCTATATATTTTCAAAATGTGTTTTATTCTGTATAAGCCTTATTGGGTTAGTAAACTATGGAAATTGATGTCCCTATTATTGTATTTACAACAAACATATCATTTATAAAAGATCCAGGGTTGTGTCTAAGACCCAGGGGCAGGGAATTCCCCTGCCTAAAATGACATAAATACCTGGCTTTTATTGCATTTCAAACACAATCTAGCTATAAGCAAGACCCCCAGACCCCCTTCTACTTTTTTATTTCTTCCTTCTACTTCAATTTTTAGAGACAACCCTGAAGATCTACGATATATATTATCCACCAGTTAGTTGGCGTACTCTTCTAGTATTCTCCATATTTCTTGTACAATACCTGTTTTGCACATCAGGTGGTACTGTTTTGTATATTTGCGTTTGATCTTACAGGTAAGTCTGGGTGACTATGTGCTTCCCCCGGACAAAAGAATGGAACACCTGCAGGGAATCCCACGATGCAGTTCTGCGGAGTACACGGAACCCTATGAAACCAGTAAACTGGTCAACGGTACGTAGCTATGTTCTGTTCCTGGAGGAATATTACTGATGATAAAGTAACTAGTACTAACTACAGTAAATGATTATAATCCTTTACAAATATAAAGCACATTTTGACTTAATAAATGGTCACAAATTTACTTGAAACTTAACTGTGACTTCAACCTGTTCTTGTCCCAGATCAGATGAAAGGAAACATAATCCTTGTTTTTGTTTGAACTTATTTTATTGTTTCACTATAGAACTCTCGATCAGTTTTCACCATTGATAAGAAACAAAAGTAGATTTCATCTGATATTGTTACAAAATGGTCATTTGGAGCTCTGTAGCCGTCTTGCTTGTCGATGTTACTTCTTTGAATTTTTTAATTATTTTAGATATTTGACCAACCCCAAAATATCCTGTGACTTACAAAATTTGTCTATTTTTTTTCCTTTTAATTTCTTTGGGGGGGGGGGGGGGGTATCATCATCAATTAAAAATAACTTATAATCTGGTGTTTTCCATACCAACTATTTACACTGTCTCAAAGAAGTGAAAGGGCCAGCTTCATTTACTATTTTTTTTTTATTCTATATAAGAATAGATCTATAACCAAACAACCACCCAACCACCATTGCTATTTGACTGTGGCCTTTCAGAGTTAAGTCAAGCATCCCTTGGAGATACAGAATTATATAAATGAAATTGACTCTAGAGTTCCTATTTCAATCAGGTTATATATCAGTAGTCCATTATCTTTTGAGGTAAAGTGATTTTGCCAACATTGGTAACTTAAATCTAAATTTTAACATTGATATTACATGTAAAAAATGTCAAATAAGTTAGAATTTTGTGCAGATCATACTTTGGTCAGGGTTATTTTTCCCTCTGAGTCAATAGTAATTGAGATAATAGAATACCACTCTTGTCCATATTAGCTAAAAGGGCAATAACTCTTTATCATAGATTTTTAAATCAATGTTAATTTTACTTACCATTTCCTTCCCCACACATTTTAATTGGGCTTGTGAAGCATGACACAAGGGGTTACCATGATGACACAGAGTCAGCTGTCATCACGACCCTGGAATGACCTCTATGTGACATGAAGGTCAAATCCCACTTTGTATCTATACACCAACTGATCAAGGGATCAGTGGAATTGTCAATCTTGGTTCGCAAGATGAATCACCATTTAATGCACTTGGGCTTATTCTTCAGACACGAAGAGCTGGAGAACTTGAGAGTGATGTGTTAATACTGTGTTAATCCTGCACTCATCTTCTGCCATATTTAGTCTTGCTCCATAAATAGGTTCGAAATCCTCAGATTGGTTTTTGATTGAAGGAAGAGTTTAGTTTTTTTATTTCCTTGCAGACAGTTTTCCCTGATTGTAATGTAACATTGATTGCCAAGATATTTATGCAACATGACCTTGTACTGAAGTCTATACCTGAACTTTGCAACAGGTTCAGTAGAAATGGCCGGTCATAGATGAGTATGGTTTCATTTCCTATATGTTACTAGAATTACTGGCCAGTTGTTAATTACCACACACCCTGCTATAGCCAGGATCAAATAATGAGATGTATTGTCAGTTTTACTACATGTTAACTTCCTAGTACAACAGTGAAAATTTGGAAATTTGATCAAATTAACAACAGTTTCACTTCAAATTGAAATAAAAATGATAGTACATGTACAATATATGTTGGTATATCAAGTCATGTGTATATGACTGGGTCCAAACTCCAAGTGGTGAGCGTGGATCAATACATTACAGTAACTGTGTAATATACGAGTTTACAGAGGGCTTCCTGTCAATTGACCCCATTGTCATATAAAAGAGGAAAGAAGGGATGGGAGGACAGAGTGAAAAAGCATACCCCCCCCCCCCCCCCCCCCCCCCTTTGATGTTAAACCCCCCCCCCCCCCCCCCCCCCCCACCCCCCCCTTTCCTTGTTTCGCATTTGGAGGTTTAATTCATTACATTGTATATAACACTGGTACTTTAAAACTCCGGAAAATCCCCTTGATGGCCCCACATTCCATTATTTAACTACAATTGGGGGATGACTATATGTAGGAAATGCTCCATGGAGTCAGTGTGTTAGAATTTTTGTAGGACTAGCTATCCAAGGGTCTAGGTGGGTATTACAGGCATGTGTATACTGGAGGAAAGGGTAATGTGTAATTTAAAACTTCATGAGAAATTTACAGTAAGTGATACACAAATGAAAAACAGTGCACCATGCATAATATTTCTTTTAATGGAAAAAAAAATATTAAAATCTTTACGATAAAACTTGTATAAGATCTATACTCTTGTGGGTGTTTAGTTGACTTGATTGCCATAAATCTGCCAATGGTTGTTAATTGTCATTAGGCCTATTTGTTATTTGAGAGATTGGGATCTGAGTCAATGTGTAGACATGTAGTACCCATAAAATGATTACATCACAAACCAGGTGGGAGGGGATCACCTGTGTGTCAGTCATGGTCATTGACTCGCTCCAGTCAAGCGTGACAATGGCTGTAGGCCGTGTATTAGTAAACATGATGTATTCATAATCACTGGGTCGGAACCAGGCATGATTAACATGTAGGAAACTGTACTGAAACTATGTGAACCTCATCGCTGAGAGAATACTTCCCCCTGATAGGCTGAGGGTCACACACTCGTATTGTGCTGATTTTCTGGATATATTAGCCAATATTTTGACCAAAACACTATTCTGGTAAGCTTTTGGTGGTCCAGTGGTGGTCTAGTGGGGAATTATTGGTTATAAGTGTGGTGCCTTGAAGCAGGAACTAACAGATTTCTTCTTATCACTGGCAGGGGAATACTGAGCTTATTTTTTTTTTATCAAACACTTCCTTAATACTCTAGACTAGGTTTGATTAATATTTGTAAAATGTTGAGTTTTTGTTGTTTTAATTGATAATTATTTCATGAATTTACTTCTATATTTGAATTGTAGTACCTATTTCCCAAGACTTATTTTTTTCTAGAAAGAGTCATTTTTTTTAAATTAACATAAGATATATATAATATAGTAATATAGACAGTATGAGTTTGGTTAGGTAGTATTGATATATATAGCAGTCAATTGGTTCATTACATATTGATCATCCAGGTAAGTGGCATTTAAAAAATGTCATTGCATAGCCTCAGGGTACCTACTGTGCAATGTGTGATTAAAGGTTTATTTTTAAATAGAATTCATAAGATAAAAATGTCCTACCCTGTGGTCAGTATAACAATAGGACAGGTTGAGTAGCAAGTAGGCTGTCTGTGACTCATTGTGTGTATCTTGTATTGTAGCAATTAGAAGAGAAGGCGGCGGAGGAGGTAGTCGAAAGTCGTCTCCCTTAGAGGACAAGCCCAGCGGGTATTCTTTGGCCCGGTCTGTGGGTCCAGTGAGGACTGAGCCCAGCGTACCACTACACAGAACCCTGTCAGAACCCTCGGGAGGGACCCCAGAAGACGATAATTCTGCCGTGTATGACCATCTCGTGACCTGGAAGTCAAAGGAATCTGTGTCCCCTCGATCCCCCACCTCCCCCAGGACTCAGGTGATAGCCCAGTATGAGGATCCCTGGGACTCCAGGGGCAAACAAGAGCAGTTCAACCAGATTTGTGAAAAAGCAGATCTAGTGTCCAGGAAAAGTCAACCCACATCTCCGACAAGTCCAAACAAACCGAGCAAAAGGATGGATGTATACGAGGAAGCGTGGGATTCCAACTTCAAACAAAAACAATTAGATGCTAAGCTTATGGAGGCCCGCCGGGCTAGCGAATCCAAGCCCAAGGGTAGATACGAGTATGAGGAGCCGATGTCCTCAATCTCCACCAAAAAACCCTCTCCGGTGATGACTCGTAGCTCCCAGAATTCCGAGCAAGTGTATTCTTCTAATTACGAACAGCCTTGGGACTCGAAGCAGAAGGAGTTAGAGGAGAGATTTAGTCGTGTGGGGATGTCAGGGGGACAGGTGCCCCCTGGGAGCCCCCCACCCCCAGACTTTGCTCCACCCCCACCCCCTCAGACGTATGAAGAAGCTTGGGACATCCGACCACATTCTAAAATTATCTCACAGGTGTCGTGTAAGTATCAGCTGCTGTACAGTATCATTTCTCTGTTGTAATGTGCACTAGTTGAAAATGAAATGTTTAGCTCAAAGTTAGCATAGTTCAGTGATTGTATTGGTTTGCATTAGTTATTAGGAATAAAGAATTTCCTGCTTTATATGATATTTAAAAAGTCAGTTATAGCTCCTATAAATCAACATTTTAAAAGTTTTTCAATTAGCATCTTTTATATTTCATTTATTTGAACCCACTAGCAGTGTATTTGTCAGAAGAACATGGAGTGCAAGTTTGATCTAGGAAATTTTTTCTGTAGATCATTGACAAAAATATAATGTTTGCCTATAAGCCAGCTGTCAATGTTTTCTTAAAGAAAAACTGTTACATGATAAGCAGTTTTATGCATAATTCACAAAAAGGCAGAAAAAAGTTATCTTTATGATGTCTTACTTCTAAATTGAGATCATATTGAAAATCATGAATAAAATTCACAAATATATTTATCAAAAGTTACATATAATAAAAAGATATAAAGATAAAAAACTAGGAGCATCATTTAAAGAGGCCTTTTGAGATCCTTACTATATATAGTCTTTTATATTATGAGCCCCCTACATACTAGCCATTTATTAGAATTTTATGATTTACTTAATATTTTATAATTCAATAGCTATGCTACACATTCTGAGTATAGTACATGAATTTAACCATTCTGTTCTCTTGAATGTATTTTATGTTTCTTTACTGGTAATCTCAGTAAAACATGGTTGCAGTGAAAATGGTTATAACGAACTCATGCTAATAGCAAAGTAGGTTATCATCCTCTAATCTTAGAAATTATAAACTTATGGGATATAGCTAATTACATTCATTTGCTTGACCCTGGCCCTTGGCTATAACTCTGTTTTACAGTACATTGTTTATTTTTGTTATGAATACCGGTACATACCAGACAATAATAAAAATGAATTGCTCTAAAATTATGTTCTACATAATGAGTAGCCCACTCAATTTCAGATCTCAGTATTTAAAAATACTTCATATAAAGATTGAGTTTGAATTCTGTGTTGATGTATTATTGTTGTCATTGCAGCCACCCCTAAGGCACCAGATCACCCACCCCCACGGAGGTCCAGCCCCCAACTGTCACAGAGCATCCCCCCCTCACTGTCCAAATCTATGGCCGAACCCATTGACCCTAAACTTCCTCTGGACATACAGAAGTAAGTGATTATAGTATAAGCACTAGCTGCCATAATCTCCATGTTCATTTGTAACAGTGCTGCGGACTCGCTGAGCTTAGACTCCTTGTAGGCTAACTCACTGACCCTTGTAAAGTACTACATACCTTTTGTAATACCATAGTGTAAATTACTATATACCTTTTGTAATACCGTAGTGTAAATTACTACACACCTTTTGTAATAACATAGTGTAAATTACTATATACCTTTTGTAATACCATAGTGTAAATTACTACACACCTTTTGTAATAACATAGTGTAAATTACTATATACCTTTTGTAATACCCTGTGTAATACTGTAATGTAAATTACTATATACCTTTTGTAATACCGTAGTGTAAATTACTACACACCTTTTGTAATAACAGTGTAAATTACTACATACCTTTTGTAATATCGTAGTGTAAATTACTACATACCTTTTGTAATACTGGAGTGTAAATTACTACATACCTTTTGTAATACCGCACCGTGTGACATGTGCTGGCAAAATCCCAATATGTATTTACATTTGGGGGTGGGGGGTTACCCCATTTACGGGATCACATTTTTTTGCTAATGCTGCAATTTTCCTTTGATTCTCACTCTTAAAATAGAGTCAACATTGCAAGTGAGGTGTCAGCTGTAATTGGATAGGGACATTTTCTTTGCTGAAAAAACATATCAAAACTTCCCTTTAGGTTAAGTTCTTTTTATAAGTGGTTGTAATTATAACTAGGTTTGATAATTTCATCACTTGACAGCATACTTTGTGTGTCAACAACAAGACGGGAATTAATTTGACACAGCTGTCTGGGATATATATCAGGAACTCAGTTTAATCTGCTGATAGAAAGGATATGATTGAAAATTATATGTGGCAAAATTTGTTCATAGTTAATGATGTACCTCTACTTGTTGTAGCTAAAAATCTGTGATCGAGACCTTTTATGGAGTAAAGTTTTACAATTTATTGATATTAATAGATTTATATGTATATGCTTTTATTTCCTGGACTGGTATATTAAGTAGAATGTAACAAGCAAATACTTAGCATACTATGCTGTACTGTTACATTACGGTCGATATACACTGACAAATTCTTGGCTCACTCTGATTTTTCGTCGTTTTACATGAGGAAATTGAAGCCTTGTACTTTCAACATGTTACAATGTCTCCAAAAAATTGAACAACGGACAAAATGACTTTGGTCTTATTTCTGGTAGATTAAAGCTGTTAACAACTTTAGAAATTCAAAATTTCCATTTATCTTTTCTGACATTAAATTGTTTGTATTCCTTCATGGTAATAAAGATCTCTTTTCTTTTGTTGACATTTCAGATTTTACCACGGTGGAATCACCAGAAAGGTTGCTGAGGACATGCTTCGTGTTCACAAAGAGGGCAGTTATCTGGTGCGGCGCAGCGAGACCCAAAAAAATGTCTTCTCCTTGTCACTCAAGTGAGTACATGTAATAATACTATCAGAGAAAAATGGCATACTGGGGAGGGAGGCAAACTAAGGGTGAGATTTCCCTGTTGCCCATTTAAGTCTAGTAAAACACCGTTGCAACAAACACAGTTATATTGTATACAGGCTTACAGCAATTTCAGTTTCATTCCCTTAATTTAGTACACATAACACACCAGAGAAAAAATGACTGCGAAGAGATAATTTTTTTTTTCCCAAATGAAACAATTGTATTTTCTGTGAGTGTTTTCAACTAACCAATGATCCATTTTATTTTAGGGGAGTAGGGGGCATTCCAATGCACCTGAGAATAAGCCTATCCCAGGGGGAGTATGTACTTGGAGAGAACAGCCAACCGTTCCCGACTGTTCCAGAAATGGTGGCATATTACACACGGCACGATTTACCAGTCCAGAATGCGAGTCATATTAAACTGCTTCATCCGATTGCTCGACCATAGCGTGACCTTGACTTAGATATTTGACATTGGTGCTTGTAGTTGTAAAGGTCGTCTGATTGTCTAGTCGACCTACTATGGAAGGTCTAGTTGACCTACTGTGGAAGTTGGTGTCACTGCGTGGCGTTATCAACTCCTCCCTTTCCCTGCAAAAGTGTTTCATTATCTTCTCTTTGTTAAACTTGTTACTGTGTAAGTTCCTTTGTTTTGTATGTGATCCGATTCTTTTTAGTAGAACTCATGGATAAATTATGCAATGTTTTAAAAGAATGTATTTCACTTTTTTTATAGACTTGTTGAGAAAAACTTTAAGACATTTTATGCAACAACCTGTGATCATCAATGATTGTATTTTATATGTATACAACATTACTTTTTTACCATTGTTCCTACACTTCCTCTGGAAGAATGTAGAGTTCAGAATTCGTTCCCTTCTTATTGTTCAGTGTGAATGAATGTACTTGTGTTTATCTGGGACCAACATAGGAAAATTATGCAGAGAATATATGATGGATCACCATACTTAAATGAAGGGGCCATTAGCCCAACAGAGTTTCAGGCCAGCAGATGTAGTGTTTTCAATACAACAGGATGCTAGAGGGAGTTAACAAACTGAACAGTTACTTCAAATGTCTAACTAATGAACATCAGACTTTTAAACTTTACCCATGCATAAATCTGTATATCACCCTAACCTTAAGGATGTGCACCAGAAATAGAGCATTCAGAAGCATCTACATATATTTAATTATGGATCTTGCAGAACTTTTGTATGATTTTAACACCAAACTGATAAACCTACATGTAGATATTTGGATACATGCAGTAAACGCGGTCTTTATTGATTGAGAACGCTTTCTGCTGTGTGATTTTTAATGTTTATAAATGTATGTAATTTTTATTTTAATTGGGCCATTCAATATGTATTATCTCAATTCTCCATGAAAAATCAAACAATACTCATATCATGCGTATTCTACCATTTCAATGTCACCTGACAATTGGAGAGGATTATGGGAGATTTGTGTGTAGAGGATGCTGGGATACCATCTTTGAGTGTTCTCACTTATCAGTTCTTCTGTTAAGTTAAACGGATGGTGGTAAATCTGACCCAGAGTTTGACATCATTGAGTGATGTAACACTGATTTTACAGTCAGCTAGAAGGGTAACGTTTTTTATTTTCAGCTTTGTTTAAGAATCAGATCATGCATCATTTAGTGATTTTATTTTTAACCTGTTAAGAGTTTTGTCAGGAAAGTCTGAGTTACGTTTCCTTCGTCAGGTTTTTATCATTCATGCATGTGATTAGTCAGGCCTTGGCTGTACTTCCTGTTAAGTGTCAAATACTCTCTTGCTGATAAACCCAAATGTTAAGAATGAGCTTTAAGTTGATTCTGATAAATTCGTTTTTGCCAAACAAGGTCATTTTACTCATAAAGTGTATTTATTCAAGTTGAAATAAACATAAAACTTGAGTTTATCTCTTTATTTTGTTTACATTAAATACTTCCTACGCAATCTCATCGTTAAGTAACATATAAAGACAGATCGATTTTCTACATGGAGAAATGTCGACCTTTCACTCTTTAAAAATGTAACGAGAGTCCTCTGCTTTTGTTGATTAGATTTCCCAATGGATTTCTCTGTCCTCTGGTGTACTATGTGGTGTTGAGTAAACCTTCTTTTATGATAAATAACTGAAGGAATTTCATAGGTTTGATACGTTTTAAGGGTTGGGTGAATCTTTATTTCCTTGTTGGTTTAAACAGAAATCTAGCTTTGAATTTCAAGGCATAATGCCAGTAAACTGTAAGCATATGACTGTCAGCAAAGGACCCCCCCCCCCCCCCCAGTCTACTGTTAGGGAGGGGCATAATTAGGTACATAGTCAAAATTCATTTTTCTTTTTAAAATTTATGTAAAATGTAGGTGGCACAGGACACTGGAATAAAATGTGGCCAAAAGTACACCATTAAAAAAATTGAAATCACCGTTTAAAAATTTAAAACGTGTACAATATTTGACCTTAAAGTGAATTAAAAACAAAAATGGTTAAGAGTTGATTTAAAGACAGTAGGTTTCAAACCCATGACCTCCATAGCTGATGCTTTAACCTGTTGCACTATGCTGATAGGTCAAAATTTGAGGTCACCCCTTGTTGCCACGTGCCTGAAATTTCCTACTAAATGATAGCATATCCTATTACTATTGCCGTGTTTCAGGTGACCGTTAATGCCCACGCGCCTCGTTAATTGATCTCTAGATAATTTAAGTATTCAGTATCAATAATTTCAATAGATAGAGTCATAGTTTTGCCTTTCCCCAAAACTTTGAATTACCCATTCCATGACTACATGACAAGAAATACATGTACCATGCGTTACAGTAATACTGGTTACACGTACATGTTCCATGAGTTACAGTAGTACTGGTTACACGTACATGTACCGTGCGTTACAGTAA
>WFKH01011435.1:7539-20398 GCA_016163765.1 Magallana hongkongensis
TTGTAATGGTTAAAATTATACGTGTTATTTGCGCGAATCGGGTACCGTATATTTTACCTGTGTTTATTCTATTTATAGAGTTTCTGTTCAGCGCAAATTCTTTTTTTTTTAGAGATTATGTTTCTTAAAACTTATTAAAAATATCTTCTGAACATTTTATCTAGTTGTTTTCTATTTTATTATGTTAATCAGCAAAGTGAGACTAATTTGAGAAATTATTTATTTACTTATTATAATGTTTGAGATTTAAACTAGTTTAACAAGTTTATACGGAGTCTCACTTCGCTGACGCCCTTGAGAGTGTTCAGGTGTGAAACTTGTGTGAGTGATACCTTGCATTATTTACGGTAAGAAAGTTATTTTCATGTTCTGGAATAACTATTCATTTGTATTTTATTCAATACATAGTAATACAAATATCCTTTATGTGAGAATAATAAAATTGTTTAATATACAGACTACTTTATAGAAATGAATTAGCATTTTTAGATAACTTTGTCTATAGTGTTTATAGATTTAAACTTAAATATATATGGTGTTTTTATATACAGTCAATACCTTATGCAAGTGCGTAGTCTACTACTTATTGACTGGGTGTGGCACCGCCGCCATATATTGGAGGTTTGTTAATATGTCATATTTTGAATTAAATGCAAATTGTGTATTATGAACTATTTGTGTTTCTTATGTGCCTATTTGTAATATGAGTTATTTTGTTTATACAGTAGCTCATTGCCAATAAATCTAATATTAAATTGAAATAAAGAACTTGAACAATAGAAAGCAATCTTATCTATTACACACTGAAGAGAATCAGCAACACTAGGCATCTTTAATAGATACTAAGCCAGTAAACTGAATATATAAAGCACTAAAAATGCCTAACGACACGAACAATTGATATTGTCAAATTTTCGGGACAACCAGTCCCTTCTTCAGGACACAAGAAATAAATTACATGAGTAAAAACCAAAAAAAACCCCAAAACTAGCACTACATTTAACACTACTAAAGAAACTATAAAAAGAACAACAACTACATTTTAAATAGTTTTGATTCATAGTGTAAGAGAAGATGTTGGCAATGCGTCCGATCGCTCTGGAGTAATCAATCGACTGTCAACTTTACGCCTGATTGAGTTAGTTATAGCTAATTAAAATTGACGTCCGAGTTAATAATGGGAAATTTAAACCCCGATGTTAGGTCGTACGGTGCTTTTGTTTAGATCCGAATTCTTTCATTAATCTAAGGAATTAATTTTAACAATAAATCGGAGTTTGATGTAAAGGAAAAAAAATTAAATAAAAATTTCAGAAATATTGATAATAATTATCAAAAAATGGTCAATAGCCGCTACTGTCATGTCTTCCATTTGTGACCACTCATATTTAAATGTTCACCGACGGGCTTCTTGATTTTTTTGGTCTTTATGGTGGATTGGTGGTTGTTGATTCTTCTGCGGAGGTCACCTGTTTCCCCAATGTATTGTTTAGAACAAACTTTGCAACTGATGAGATAGATGCAGTTGTCTGTGCGGCAAGACGTGTTGCCCAATATTTTGTAGATGCGACCCGTAATGGGGATTTTAAAACTCTCCGTGTTGATGCTGTGCTTGCACAAAAGGCATCTGGTGTCTGAGCAAGTTTTAAAGCCACCATTGGGCAATGGGTTGTCTAATCTCGCTCTCACTACCATGTCCTTTTTAAAAGTTCCTTGGGCGTTTAAACTCAGCCATTGGTAGATCCTTAAAAAGATCAGCCATTCTTTCGTTAGTGTAAAGAATGGGCATATTATTTCTAAGGATGCTGTTAAGGTTCTTTAGGACGGGGTAATAGGTAGTGACAAGTGGAACCCTGCTTTTGTCTGTTTTCTCTTTGTATTGCAATAGGATTTTCCTGTCTTTTGTAACTATCTCATCTATTGCAGATTGCACTGGGTGGGCTTTATAGCCTCGATTACACAGATGGGATTTGAATATCTTGTTCTGTTCTTCAAAGGTTTCATCAGAAGAAGAGATTCGTCTGATTCGAGTGGTTAATCCTTTAGGAATTCCTCTAAAAGTATGGGGAGGGTGGCAGCTAGACGGCTTGAGGTAGAGATGAGAATCAGTGGGTTTAGTATGGAGACTGAATTTTATTTCACCATCTTCCAGAGTTGATGTAGTGTCCAAAATGTGATTTTTATTGAATTATGGAAGGAGTTGGCAAAGGTTAATTTATGAAATCATTAGGTAGTCTCGGTTTTCGACCCATTTCATCTCTATGTCGTCTATGAAACGCAACCAGCTCAAAGGTTTCTATGGAGCGCTAAGGAGCAGATTACGTTCTAGTCTTCCCATAAAAATGTTGGCGTAAGAGGGAGCCATTTTGGTGCCCATAGCTGTTCCACTAATTTGTATGTAATGTTCGCCATTAAACATGAAATTGTTCAACTTGAGAACATGTTCAAGGAGCTTGAGTAGTGATTCAGTTGATGGATGCTGAATCGTTCTACTGTCCCAAACCTCCCTGCGGGCCTCGATACCTTCATCGTGTGGGATATTCGTGTACAAAGAAGTGACATCCATAGTAACGAGAAGGGTATGATGAGGAGGATTGATTTTTTTCGTTAACGTTTTGGTTAACGTTGATTTTGATTTTGATTTTTTTTTTGGGGGGGGGGGGTGCTTGGAAACTTGTGCCTGCAATGATAATGATATTTGTGTAATTACTATGCAAGCATTCCAATAAATAATGTGAATGATGTAGAATTTGAAATCAACAATAACTGCCAACAATTTTAAGGCGACGTATTCTTTCTTTCCTCGCGCATTTCGTACATGATGGTTCAGGTGAGCTAAAAAGAAATGAAAAAAGTGGTTTGAATTTTTAAAAATATCAATGAAGTAATATATTCTTTTTGATATGATTTATGACAACTTAAACCCATTTCAATTTAAATTCAATATAGACACACATGTGTATAAAGCACTCTGCACACCTCGGCCGATTCGTACAAAGATGCGTTGTTTAGTGCGACCCGTGTAAATGATTAAGAACGCCCTCTTGCGGTTAAGAAGTGCAACGGAAGTATCAAATGTAGTCGTACATGAAATATAGATTTACCTGAAATGTGAATGAAAAAAAATATTTAGGAACGATTGTGAATATAACATAAGGATGGGGTGCCGAAGCGAAGGTGGAGTACGATGCCTTAGAATTTTTGTCATCACAGATGCAATACTGATTTGGGTAAGTGGAAATTCCATTTTTTTCCAGTGTAAACGTATGACACATTTTCAGATTTGTCAAACAAACCCCACTGGGCCTAATCATCATAGGCTTACTGAGTAATCGGAATGATTGTTTGATCACTATAATGTAATGTGACAAGAAACAAAATAATATCGTATTTTTCAGTCATGCTAATGATGATTTTCTTTGTACCTTTGTACATGTTAGTGCTTTGTTTTGTTTTCGATTTGACTTTGAGTGTTTTTTAAAATAAAAAATAACGAACCATCCCATATGCTTGGTTCTCTTAATGCTGTTATTACTTCTTTTATTTGATATAATGGATGATTAAATCATGTTATAAGTGTACTGCATGTGATCATTCTGTGTTCAAGTAAACTGTAGGCTGAATAGTTAAGGCATTATATTGATATTGATTTATTATTTATAGATGAACATAATGTGTGTTTGTGTTAGAGAGAGAGAGAGAGAGAGAGAGAGAGAGAGAGAGACTGCAGGGCTTAATTGATCCTTTTTGGTACAGGGTCCTGTACCCTTTCAATTGGGAATTTTTTGTCGAAAAATTGCTCTTTTGGGAAAAATAGTTTAACAAATATGGCTCAATGCAAGTTAGCAAAAAACAAAAATTCTTTACAGTTTTCTTGGTTTTCATTTGCATATTACACATATAATCATTAAATTAATGTTTTCATCATAATAAACCACACTTAACATAACAATAAGATATTTTAATTGACAGATATAAGGATGTCTCACTCAGCATAGTTACAAATTCATCATCCTATCTTTTATAACACAATACGACATAGTTATGTTGGGAATTTTTCAATTAGATTTTGGGAAAAAACAGTCAATTTTCAATTGGGAATGGGTCCTTTTACAGGACCCGCCTGCAAGGGTTATTAACTTATTATGCCCTGGAGAGAGTTTTTAAATTGTTGTTTATTGTTTTACATTGCAGCTTATAACAGTATTACTTAAAATTGTGACCAATTAATTCATTGTACATACATTTATAATTCAATTGCTCAATGGGCTACATTTATAAGGTGAAAGGCTTATTTTCTGTTCAGTGGAACAAGTAACTAAAGAAGTATAGGAAAAAAATTGTAGAATTCTGAGTATGTGTGGCTTTGATCCAAGAGCCTCATGCTGTAGAAAAGAGGTTTGTTTTCTGTCACGAGCTGATCCACTTTCTGTATTCATTCTTAATGGTTTAGTCCTGTCATTTGGCACGGAAAAAGAAAAGGGGTTTGATTTTGCATTCTTGGAAAGATAAAAAAAAAGGTGTCTGAAAAATGTAAAGGAAATTGTCTGATTTTAATGTATCTCTTTCTGAATGATTGATATGATTTAATAGAAAAAGAAATGTTCTACTCTAGGAATTTTTCTTATTTCTAAAAGCTTCTTTGCATTGGATTTTAAAGACAGTGTATTCAAGAGGACCTAGTAATGAAATCTGCTGGTAATCTCAATCAGTATAATTTGATTTCATGGTTTCAATTTCCTGTCTGATATTTTGTTGATTGGATGACATACATAATAATATGTTATATGTGTACATTTATCTTTTTTCCATGCTACTGAAGTACTTGAGAATAATTCTGTTTGTCATTATGATATAAGTGGGAATTTCCCTTCATATGGATATAATGTATTGTGTATACTTAGTCTCTTCTTGTGTTTAATGAGGAAGCACTTCAGGAGATGGGATATATTAGTACTACTTTAAATATGCAACACAAGAATTGTGCAGTATTTTGGGACTATTGATATATCTGGATGTATTTACTTCCATAATTGCAAATTATGTTGCTGGTAGAAATCTACACATTTTACAATGATCTTAAGAAAATATATCACCAAGCAAACTGCTACTGCTAGACTGGGTCAATTTCCTCAAAATAACACCCACACAAATACTCTGTGTTACATAAAATTCACAAGATGTTATCAATTTCAGTGGTTACAGAAGTATTAAGGAAATAAACAATCACATGTGATAGTGTCACTGCTGCCAATCATACAAGCATTTAATAGTAAGGTACATAAAGACTATGACTTTACCACCTCAGACAGTGTTTATTCATAACACTGAAAAAAGAGTTTGTTTATCTTGCTTGTCGTTGCACTGTTATAATCAGAATGAAATATTGGTCTGCTTGATAAGATGTTTATAGACAGAGAAAAAGATTCACTTCATCTTGTAGCAAAAATCAATACATGTATCTTAAAACACTTGTATAGCCGTTCCATCAGTTCTGCATGCTTGACTGAAAACACTGTGACTCAACATAATCCTAAAACCTGTGGTGGCATTGTTTTTGGGGGGTTTTTTGTATGGAAGTGAATATTGATGACTTTTCCGTTACCCACTATTGGGTATAATTGCAAGATCGTGTAAAAATCAATTTATGTTTAAGTTGCGTGAAGTCAGTAAATAACACAAGATAATGACATATAGCAAGCACCATTATGTTTTATTGTACCTAAATTAGTTATATGTATCCATAATATTAAATCTCTCCCCATCCCCCTCCCTCTTTTTCTGTCTCCCTCTCTCTCTCATATTAATTGTCTCTGTAGAGTTTTTTCATGCACCTTGTTTGTCAGGGAGAAACCTTGATATTGTGTAGGTTCAAATATATACAAGACCAGCGTTAAACATTCATATCTTTTGAAGCATATATCATTAAATTCTATGGTGCTCAAACAATTTGTATATCTCCACATGTGTTCCTGTGCAATGCTTAAGATTTTGGAAGCAAAGTAAAAAACAAAATGATTGTATTTATTAAGAAAAAAATTCTGCAGAAAAAAATTTCTAATGATATCCAGCTGTGTGCCTGAGAGGCAGCAAGTGGAATAGGGAGTCTGTAGAAGTCTGAAGAAGTCAGTGCATGCTGTAACAGCTAGCACAAGGTGTTTCCACCGGAGGCATCAGTCAAAACAATTAAAACCGCTCACAAGTAGTTCACTTGAGGCTGACAAGTGGGCTCTGGATAATCACATTCATTTGTTCTCAGTACTTGTACTCTTTGACTGTAAAGTGGTTTAGGATTTTTTTCAAATTGCAGATTGTTATAGGAATGGCATCAAATGGAATTCAACATGTTGAAGTGATGCAGCTATAAAAAAAAAAGTAATAGCATGAGGCACATGTGAACATTTCATTTTAATGTGTCAGGATGAAAATCTGCTTTCATTTGGAGTTTAGGGCATTGAATTGCCAACAATCAAAGGCGCACATTTTCGTGTGGTTTAAAAAAAGGCCCAAAATAAAGCAGGAAGTTTGTCTCAAAAAATCCAATAGAATGAAAAACTTCATAGCAAGTCCTACTTGTCTGAGACTGGGTTTATTTGATGACACAGGCTGGCTCTCTGATGGATTCTGGGTAATTGTCTTTTCACGCCCATGGCTTGTACAAAACCCATTCCCCACTAAATTAAGTAAGATGGCACGGATATTGATTTTAAGAATGCTGCATTGACTCGAAGCTTTCCTGGCAGCAAACATCTCTGTAGCTCCAATGAATCAGAGCATATAGACTTATACACAGCCTGTAGACTTATACAAAGCCTGTAGACTTATACACAGCCTATAGACTTGTACACCTGTACACAGCCTATAGACTTATATCAGTATCAAATGTAAATGTTTTAAAATTTTCCACCATGGGGCAGCCTTTAGATTATATCTTTTGCATTAGTTAATGTTTAGATGACAATTGAAGTCTATTTGAGTAATGGGAGCCTAATTAAGTGTACTTTAGAAGTGCATATAAGTACACAACTGAACAGCTGAGAGCTGAAGCGTGCTGCAACAGAAAACCCTGTTATTATGCAGATACATGCACATGTACCAGTTCTTGCAATTTACGTGCAAGCTTGCATAAATAAAAAACATCGAACACCCATACCCTATCCATTGCCAAAAATAAACCCCTAAAAATTGGAGCAAAAATAAGTCTGAGCTGTTAGTTCAGGATGGAATGCAATATTGGTGAAGATATTGAATATCATGTACAAAATATAGATTGTAGATTTCACTTAGTATGTCATATTGCAGGGATTGGGAGCTAAACAACTGTGTACCTGCTATAATTTTTTTTTCAGTTACACAGTCATAAAGTTTTCACAGAAGCCAGTTACTGTAGTAGATTGGCATGTTGAACATGTCGGTGTATTGAACTTCCCACCAGGAGAAGTTTGATTGAAGTCCTGTGGCAGGTTTATTGTCCAGTCATAAACCTACTATTTCATCAAATACTTTAGCTTTCGATTGTGTCAAATCTCACAGGTTTCTAGAACATCAGTTGTCCTATCAGTTGTTTTATTAAAATGGAGATGGTTTGCTTATCTACTATTCTGTTCAAGTTTACAACATGTACATGTTAAAAAAGAGCACTGCATATACATGTATGTAGACATTTATGAGTTGGTTAGACTTACGTGCAGTGGACTTAATTAACACAGCTAGAATAAAAATGTTCAATCTCAATCTTAAAAATCTTTATGTACATATTAATTAAGAATAATTTAGAATATGTAGAAAGCACAGGTGCTTGAGGACTGGACCCCCCCCTTCCCCCCACAATATTCATCCCCACATTTCCGAGTTATTTTTTCATCATTTATTCTTTAAATTATATGTTGATGTATGCTACACTAAAAAAATTCACAATTAATGCAAAATAAGCTATGTATAAAAAATGTATATACCACTGGTATAAAAAGAGAAGTTATACCAGTGGTATATACATTTTTTATACATAGCTTATTTCGCGTTAATTGTGAATTTTTTTTAGTGTAGCATACATCAACATATAATTTAAAAAATAAATGATGAAAAAAATAACTCGGAAATGTGGGGATGAATATTGGGGGGGGGGGGGGTCCAGTCCTCAAGCACCTGTGGTAGAAAGGCGACCAGCAATGACGAAAAAATATTAAACAGGTAACTCTTGATGGCTCGAACTTTGAAGTTCTTGATCGCTAGAAATGAGTCTCCGGTCCCGATTTTTTTCCCTACATAACTAAAAAAATTTACTTTTGATTTCGAAATCTTGATCTCTCGCAACCCTTGATCCCTTGAAGTCAAACCGCAGTCCCGTTTTTCATAATCTATTGTTTTTTACTCACGATACCTTGAAGTGGCTGTGTATATGCAAGTGTTACCTAATTAACACCTATACTTGGTCATTTAAATAGCTCCAGGCATTAGATGCGTGATCTGTGTAACGGGGTGTTTATTCAGGCGACACTTGTCCTGCAAGGTGATAATTGATCGATGATTGACCAAACCGTTACCTAATCTATAACACCCACCGTTTTGTGATAATTTGGAGACACAGTGAAAATTAGAAATTAATTATGAATGAGACAATTATTTTGAGTCAAAGTCAAAAGCTCTTTCAATCATCCAACTCTTTCCCTCTTGTATATGTAATGTTTATTGAATGTCTTATATGTACATTGGATGTTCTATGTACAATCTTCATGTTGCCCCTTGAGGGCCCTTAATTGGTTAATAAAGAAATTGAAATTGAAAATTATAAAACTGCAGAAATTAATATGCATATCAGCATCATTGTCATTATAACGATTATTGCTGAACAAGTTCTTACAGCTGGTGAAGGACCTGTACAGTGGGTGATACTCAGTTATCTAATCTACGAAAAGTTGTCTCACAGTCCAGTAGTACTGAGCAATCTGGTATAATATGATAAATAAAATAAATTAATATCATAACTTTATTCAATATTTGTTATCCCCTCGCGCAACTTGTTGCGAAGGGGATATAGCATCGCTACTGTGCGTGTGTGTGTTCGTATGTGTGTATGTATGTATGTGTGTGTGTGTGTGTGTGTGTGTGTGTGTGTACTCCATTTCAATTTTCTAGTAAATTCCAAGAAAACCCTCTCATGAATATTTATCAAACTTTGTACACTTCTTTGGCATGGTAAAAGGACAAACCCTGTTGATTTCAAAATCAATTGATTAAGTATTTTTTTAAATTATCGTAAAAAATGAAGTTAAAAACATGAATTTTATGTACGACTTGACAATAGACATTTCCGGTAATTTTATGTACGACTTGAAGTTAATCGCTACCGTATACAGTTCAAATCAACAACTTGACATTTTTTGGGATTTAAATCTAGTAAAGGTAAAAAAAACCCGTTTTGTAGCATTGGAGTGTTAGACGAGTGCCCATAGTTAAAAGTTGAAGCGGGCAAGAGATTTAAGTCTGCCGATTTACATCGAAACAAGCAGTCGACTTTCGGACAAATTTTCCCGTATTACTTACAATAGAACTAGTCCAAAATTCAGTAGAGACTTTGACAGATATTGCACATTTATCACACGAAAATTGTTTTATATTAATAATAACTGCATATATATCTACTATACTATGGGTTAATTATAATACGACAACTAGCAACTAGAATTTCCATCAGAGCAGACTACAGAGCGCTTGATTTTCAGCTACGTTTCATAATGTATACGGATCGTTTATGTATGCTTATATAAAAATGAATGTCACTAAATGAATCTAAATTATTAAACTTTAAAGTATATGTGTTGAGCTTCTGCTAGGAATAGGAAAACTGTTATGTAAACCCCCTCCCCCAATTTATACACCACAAAGCTTGGGGATTGGGATTAAATAGATATTACATGTATGTATTCAAAGTGGTTTAAAGAAATACTTTCTTTATTTTGATCTGATAAATTTACATGTACATTTGTATTTTCCTAAATAACGTATTTCCCCGTACAATAAGTCATGTCGCGAGGGGATGCTCCGCTTAGCGGTGCCCTTGTTTCTATTTAGTTTTTAAAACATCCAGATTTGTATATTTAACTGGGAAAAAAAACCCGTTAAAGCACGTGCATAAGGTTAGCACTAAAATAAATGGCTTAATCATTACATCGAGTAAGACTAAATGTAAAACCCGTCAGTCAACCCGGAAAATTCCGAACTCTTGATCCCTCAAAGTTTTTCCTTGGTCCATGGACTTCGAGCCATCGAGAGTCACTTGTAGTTATTTAATACATGTTTCACAATTAGTCAATATAATAGATACACAACATAGTTGCATGCATGACATTGTACACAGGAGGTACACAAAGTCAACTCAATTAGCGTTGTAAAAAAGTCCTATTTGGGAGAGACTTCACATATTTAAAGTGACACGATGACTCCAAAAAAGATGTTTTACTTTTTGATTATGACAATGGGAATAAAAAGAAATATACGAGATTTGGTCATACCAGAGGTTTTATGCATTATAATTTATAAGTCGTCACCTATCAGTTTACAAGTCGTTAAAACTCATCCGGAATAACCGAGTTGTTTTGGACATTGATTTAAGTGTCACGTGACTGCGATTGCTGTTTTAAAATAGTTACAGTGGGATTGACTGAGAAAAGAATTGGTATATGATGCATCTTAATAAATATACAAATAATATTAGTTCTTGAAGACATCAGGTTTCACTGAGAGGCCCTTGATTGTGATAGATGCCACGTTACAGTATTTACATTCCCCTGCACTTGCGTGGCTATGAAACGGAAGGGAAACTCAATATTTATGTGGTAGTCCAACGATTAATTCTATTTTTAGGGTCTTCCGTTTCCAACGGAAGACCCTCTTGTTATTCTATTGTTTCTTTTCCTTATTATTATTTTATTTTTTATTTTTTAGCTCACCTGAGCTGAAAGCTCAAGTGAGCTTTTCTGATCACCCGTTGTCCGTCGTCCGTCTGTCCGTCCGTCCGTCTGTCCGTCTGTAAACTTTTTACATTTTGAACTTCTTCTCTAAAACCACTTGGCCAAATTCAACCAAATTTGGCACAAAGCATCCTTATAAGAAGGTGAATATAAATTGCAGAAATGAAAGACAGATCTTTATTAAAAGCGGAGAAAACCTCAAAAATGTAAAAAAAGGGGGGTGCATTTTAAAAAATCTTCTTCTCAAGAACTACTGAGTAAAATTCAACGTAATTTAGCTAAAATAATCCTTATGGAAAGGAAAATATAAATTGCAAAAATGATGGGCTAATTCTGTTTCAAATTTGAGTAATTTACGTAACTAATAATTGCTAGCGCTCTCGAGCGCTAGCAACTACGTTAGTCCTTTTTACTTGAATACGCATGCTCAACTTCACGGTAGGGCATTCTGGGAATTCTACTGTAGATAAACTAAGTGAATTTTGTTTTATCATCTTCAACAGAAGTTTAGGATTTATATGCAAAGCTTATCTTAAATTATAATAAATAGTCAGTTTTCTTAACTACCCTCAAGCTCGTAAAATAACATCGGATATGTTATCCGAGCTTGCCGGAAAGTCCCGAGAAGATCCGAATCTTGAGTACCATTGGTTCTACTGGTCTCTGATTTGTCACGTCAAAATTGAAATTACAGTAAATACAGAATGCTGATTCAAGCGAAGTTAATGGGCTATGTCATTACTGATATGAAGCCAACTCTATAGATTCGCCATTCTGAATTGATATCCCCCCCCCCTCTCCATCCCAACACAATTCCAGTGCACCACTGTGCCTTCCTATTAATAATAAATCGATTCAGAAAATTAAACCAATGGTTTAAAAATCTACTTTTGTGTTATATAATGGCTATAGCGCTAGCTCACCAATCTTTTTAAAAGATAAGCTTGTAAAGAGATAATAGCGGTAAATCAGTTTATAACTTCGGGTTCGGTATTCCATATCTCGAAAACGAAAGTTCTGTGTGAAGCAGCCATGTTGAACGCATGATAAACGAGTTAAACTGACAAAGATGAATTTGCTTGTTGTGCAACACTTTACGTGCGATGGGAATATTTGAAACATGCAAAATATATTTGTGCCGATTTTGTGAAGTAAATTGAGGTTAAATATTTCAATGCTTTGACATTTTAATGTGTGACGGTTGTTTTAGCTTGTTTTGATTCTCGTTTCATTTTCGTTTCTTGAGGGGAACTATCGCCTGTATTTTGGAATTTTTACGTATTAAATCAAATGTAGACTTCGGTAAGTCAGAGAGCTGAGTATTTACCTGCGCAAAATGAGCAAAATCTGATGCACTTACAGCATATTATAAAATACTATACATTTTATTGGTAACTCGGTACGATACCTACGTAATGGTTAATTAATGGAACGTGTTTTGTTAAGATGCTCAGCATTTTCAGTCTAAGCGGAGATTGTTTTCGCTGCTATATATATGTTGAAAAATAAATTGCACGTTTCTTCTGTTTTAATTGTTTACAATTTTCTATTTACTTACCGTATTTGAGTGTCAAGCTTCAAATTATAAGCAAGATACAGAGCTTTGCTCACAATTTTCTGTTTGTACACAGAGCTGAGGCTATGCTTTTGTGCTTTAACATTTTAAATGCTGAATAGGAAATACCAAGTTTAAAAATCTTAAGTGGAATGTAATAAACTCGTGTACAAAAAAAATTGACTCAAACCTAGCAGAATTGTGAGCTCTGTATCATGCTTATAACTCTACGATTGAAACTGAAATTTTAATTGATCACTAGAAATTTCTCGCTAAATGTTAAATACTTGTACAGAAAAATTAAAGGAAGATATGCTGTAACTACTTTTTGGGG
>WFKH01011436.1:7435-20299 GCA_016163765.1 Magallana hongkongensis
TTGTAATGGTTAAAATTATACGTGTTATTTGCGCGAATCGGGTACCGTATATTTTACCTGTGTTTATTCTATTTATAGAGTTTCTGTTCAGCGCAAATTCTTTTTTTTTTAGAGATTATGTTTCTTAAAACTTATTAAAAATATCTTCTGAACATTTTATCTAGTTGTTTTCTATTTTATTATGTTAATCAGCAAAGTGAGACTAATTTGAGAAATTATTTATTTACTTATTATAATGTTTGAGATTTAAACTAGTTTAACAAGTTTATACGGAGTCTCACTTCGCTGACGCCCTTGAGAGTGTTCAGGTGTGAAACTTGTGTGAGTGATACCTTGCATTATTTACGGTAAGAAAGTTATTTTCATGTTCTGGAATAACTATTCATTTGTATTTTATTCAATACATAGTAATACAAATATCCTTTATGTGAGAATAATAAAATTGTTTAATATACAGACTACTTTATAGAAATGAATTAGCATTTTTAGATAACTTTGTCTATAGTGTTTATAGATTTAAACTTAAATATATATGGTGTTTTTATATACAGTCAATACCTTATGCAAGTGCGTAGTCTACTACTTATTGACTGGGTGTGGCACCGCCGCCATATATTGGAGGTTTGTTAATATGTCATATTTTGAATTAAATGCAAATTGTGTATTATGAACTATTTGTGTTTCTTATGTGCCTATTTGTAATATGAGTTATTTTGTTTATACAGTAGCTCATTGCCAATAAATCTAATATTAAATTGAAATAAAGAACTTGAACAATAGAAAGCAATCTTATCTATTACACACTGAAGAGAATCAACAACACTAGGCATCTTTAATAGATACTAAGCCAGTAAACTGAATATATAAAGCACTAAAAATGCCTAACGACACGAACAATTGATATTGTCAAATTTTCGGGACAACCAGTCCCTTCTTCAGGACACAAGAAATAAATTACATGAGTAAAAACAAAAAAAAAACCCCAAAACTAGCACTACATTTAACACTACTAAAGAAACTATAAAAAGAACAACAACTACATTTTAAATAGTTTTGATTCATAGTGTAAGAGAAGATGTTGGCAATGCGTCCGATCGCTCTGGAGTAATCAATCGACTGTCAACTTTACGCCTGATTGAGTTAGTTATAGCTAATTAAAATTGACGTCCGAGTTAATAATGGGAAATTTAAACCCCGATGTTAGGTCGTACGGTGCTTTTGTTTAGATCCGAATTCTTTCATTAATCTAAGGAATTAATTTTAACAATAAATCGGAGTTTGATGTAAAGGAAAAAAAATTAAATAAAAATTTCAGAAATATTGATAATAATTATCAAAAAATGGTCAATAGCCGCTACTGTCATGTCTTCCATTTGTGACCACTCATATTTAAATGTTCACCGACGGGCTTCTTGATTTTTTTGGTCTTTATGGTGGATTGGTGGTTGTTGATTCTTCTGCGGAGGTCACCTGTTTCCCCAATGTATTGTTTAGAACAAACTTTGCAACTGATGAGATAGATGCAGTTGTCTGTGCGGCAAGACGTGTTGCCCAATATTTTGTAGATGCGACCCGTAATGGGGATTTTAAAACTCTCCGTGTTGATGCTGTGCTTGCACAAAAGGCATCTGGTGTCTGAGCAAGTTTTAAAGCCACCATTGGGCAATGGGTTGTCTAATCTCGCTCTCACTACCATGTCCTTTTTAAAAGTTCCTTGGGCGTTTAAACTCAGCCATTGGTAGATCCTTAAAAAGATCAGCCATTCTTTCGTTAGTGTAAAGAATGGGCATATTATTTCTAAGGATGCTGTTAAGGTTCTTTAGGACGGGGTAATAGGTAGTGACAAGTGGAACCCTGCTTTTGTCTGTTTTCTCTTTGTATTGCAATAGGATTTTCCTGTCTTTTGTAACTATCTCATCTATTGCAGATTGCACTGGGTGGGCTTTATAGCCTCGATTACACAGATGGGATTTGAATATCTTGTTCTGTTCTTCAAAGGTTTCATCAGAAGAAGAGATTCGTCTGATTCGAGTGGTTAATCCTTTAGGAATTCCTCTAAAAGTATGGGGAGGGTGGCAGCTAGACGGCTTGAGGTAGAGATGAGAATCAGTGGGTTTAGTATGGAGACTGAATTTTATTTCACCATCTTCCAGAGTTGATGTAGTGTCCAAAATGTGATTTTTATTGAATTATGGAAGGAGTTGGCAAAGGTTAATTTATGAAATCATTAGGTAGTCTCGGTTTTCGACCCATTTCATCTCTATGTCGTCTATGAAACGCAACCAGCTCAAAGGTTTCTATGGAGCGCTAAGGAGCAGATTACGTTCTAGTCTTCCCATAAAAATGTTGGCGTAAGAGGGAGCCATTTTGGTGCCCATAGCTGTTCCACTAATTTGTATGTAATGTTCGCCATTAAACATGAAATTGTTCAACTTGAGAACATGTTCAAGGAGCTTGAGTAGTGATTCAGTTGATGGATGCTGAATCGTTCTACTGTCCCAAACCTCCCTGCGGGCCTCGATACCTTCATCGTGTGGGATATTCGTGTACAAAGAAGTGACATCCATAGTAACGAGAAGGGTATGATGAGGAGGATTGATTTTTTTCGTTAACGTTTTGGTTAACGTTGATTTTGATTTTGATTTTTTTTTTGGGGGGGGGGGGTGCTTGGAAACTTGTGCCTGCAATGATAATGATATTTGTGTAATTACTATGCAAGCATTCCAATAAATAATGTGAATGATGTAGAATTTGAAATCAACAATAACTGCCAACAATTTTAAGGCGACGTATTCTTTCTTTCCTCGCGCATTTCGTACATGATGGTTCAGGTGAGCTAAAAAGAAATGAAAAAAGTGGTTTGAATTTTTAAAAATATCAATGAAGTAATATATTCTTTTTGATATGATTTATGACAACTTAAACCCATTTCAATTTAAATTCAATATAGACACACATGTGTATAAAGCACTCTGCACACCTCGGCCGATTCGTACAAAGATGCGTTGTTTAGTGCGACCCGTGTAAATGATTAAGAACGCCCTCTTGCGGTTAAGAAGTGCAACGGAAGTATCAAATGTAGTCGTACATGAAATATAGATTTACCTGAAATGTGAATGAAAAAAAATATTTAGGAACGATTGTGAATATAACATAAGGATGGGGTGCCGAAGCGAAGGTGGAGTACGATGCCTTAGAATTTTTGTCATCACAGATGCAATACTGATTTGGGTAAGTGGAAATTCCATTTTTTTCCAGTGTAAACGTATGACACATTTTCAGATTTGTCAAACAAACCCCACTGGGCCTAATCATCATAGGCTTACTGAGTAATCGGAATGATTGTTTGATCACTATAATGTAATGTGACAAGAAACAAAATAATATCGTATTTTTCAGTCATGCTAATGATGATTTTCTTTGTACCTTTGTACATGTTAGTGCTTTGTTTTGTTTTCGATTTGACTTTGAGTGTTTTTTAAAATAAAAAATAACGAACCATCCCATATGCTTGGTTCTCTTAATGCTGTTATTACTTCTTTTATTTGATATAATGGATGATTAAATCATGTTATAAGTGTACTGCATGTGATCATTCTGTGTTCAAGTAAACTGTAGGCTGAATAGTTAAGGCATTATATTGATATTGATTTATTATTTATAGATGAACATAATGTGTGTTTGTGTTAGAGAGAGAGAGAGAGAGAGAGAGAGAGAGAGAGAGAGACTGCAGGGCTTAATTGATCCTTTTTGGTACAGGGTCCTGTACCCTTTCAATTGGGAATTTTTTGTCGAAAAATTGCTCTTTTGGGAAAAATAGTTTAACAAATATGGCTCAATGCAAGTTAGCAAAAAACAAAAATTCTTTACAGTTTTCTTGGTTTTCATTTGCATATTACACATATAATCATTAAATTAATGTTTTCATCATAATAAACCACACTTAACATAACAATAAGATATTTTAATTGACAGATATAAGGATGTCTCACTCAGCATAGTTACAAATTCATCATCCTATCTTTTATAACACAATACGACATAGTTATGTTGGGAATTTTTCAATTAGATTTTGGGAAAAAACAGTCAATTTTCAATTGGGAATGGGTCCTTTTACAGGACCCGCCTGCAAGGGTTATTAACTTATTATGCCCTGGAGAGAGTTTTTAAATTGTTGTTTATTGTTTTACATTGCAGCTTATAACAGTATTACTTAAAATTGTGACCAATTAATTCATTGTACATACATTTATAATTCAATTGCTCAATGGGCTACATTTATAAGGTGAAAGGCTTATTTTCTGTTCAGTGGAACAAGTAACTAAAGAAGTATAGGAAAAAAATTGTAGAATTCTGAGTATGTGTGGCTTTGATCCAAGAGCCTCATGCTGTAGAAAAGAGGTTTGTTTTCTGTCACGAGCTGATCCACTTTCTGTATTCATTCTTAATGGTTTAGTCCTGTCATTTGGCACGGAAAAAGAAAAGGGGTTTGATTTTGCATTCTTGGAAAGATAAAAAAAAAAAGGTGTCTGAAAAATGTAAAGGAAATTGTCTGATTTTAATGTATCTCTTTCTGAATGATTGATATGATTTAATAGAAAATGAAATGTTCTACTCTAGGAATTTTTCTTATTTCTAAAAGCTTCTTTGCATTGGATTTTAAAGACAGTGTATTCAAGAGGACCTAGTAATGAAATCTGCTGGTAATCTCAATCAGTATAATTTGATTTCATGGTTTCAATTTCCTGTCTGATATTTTGTTGATTGGATGACATACATAATAATATGTTATATGTGTACATTTATCTTTTTTCCATGCTACTGAAGTACTTGAGAATAATTCTGTTTGTCATTATGATATAAGTGGGAATTTCCCTTCATATGGATATAATGTATTGTGTATACTTAGTCTCTTCTTGTGTTTAATGAGGAAGCACTTCAGGAGATGGGATATATTAGTACTACTTTAAATATGCAACACAAGAATTGTGCAGTATTTTGGGACTATTGATATATCTGGATGTATTTACTTCCATAATTGCAAATTATGTTGCTGGTAGAAATCTACACATTTTACAATGATCTTAAGAAAATATATCACCAAGCAAACTGCTACTGCTAGACTGGGTCAATTTCCTCAAAATAACACCCACACAAATACTCTGTGTTACATAAAATTCACAAGATGTTATCAATTTCAGTGGTTACAGAAGTATTAAGGAAATAAACAATCACATGTGATAGTGTCACTGCTGCCAATCATACAAGCATTTAATAGTAAGGTACATAAAGACTATGACTTTACCACCTCAGACAGTGTTTATTCATAACACTGAAAAAAGAGTTTGTTTATCTTGCTTGTCGTTGCACTGTTATAATCAGAATGAAATATTGGTCTGCTTGATAAGATGTTTATAGACAGAGAAAAAGATTCACTTCATCTTGTAGCAAAAATCAATACATGTATCTTAAAACACTTGTATAGCCGTTCCATCAGTTCTGCATGCTTGACTGAAAACACTGTGACTCAACATAATCCTAAAACCTGTGGTGGCATTGTTTTTGGGGGGTTTTTTGTATGGAAGTGAATATTGATGACTTTTCCGTTACCCACTATTGGGTATAATTGCAAGATCGTGTAAAAATCAATTTATGTTTAAGTTGCGTGAAGTCAGTAAATAACACAAGATAATGACATATAGCAAGCACCATTATGTTTTATTGTACCTAAATTAGTTATATGTATCCATAATATTAAATCTCTCCCCATCCCCCTCCCTCTTTTTCTGTCTCCCTCTCTCTCTCATATTAATTGTCTCTGTAGAGTTTTTTCATGCACCTTGTTTGTCAGGGAGAAACCTTGATATTGTGTAGGTTCAAATATATACAAGACCAGCGTTAAACATTCATATCTTTTGAAGCATATATCATTAAATTCGATGGTGCTCAAACAATTTGTATATCTCCACATGTGTTCCTGTGCAATGCTTAAGATTTTGGAAGCAAAGTAAAAAACAAAATGATTGTATTTATTAAGAAAAAAATTCTGCAGAAAAAAATTTCTAATGATATCCAGCTGTGTGCCTGAGAGGCAGCAAGTGGAATAGGGAGTCTGTAGAAGTCTGAAGAAGTCAGTGCATGCTGTAACAGCTAGCACAAGGTGTTTCCACCGGAGGCATCAGTCAAAACAATTAAAACCGCTCACAAGTAGTTCACTTGAGGCTGACAAGTGGGCTCTGGATGATCACATTCATTTGTTCTCAGTACTTGTACTCTTTGACTGTAAAGTGGTTTAGGATTTTTTTCAAATTGCAGATTGTTATAGGAATGGCATCAAATGGAATTCAACATGTTGAAGTGATGCAGCTATAAAAAAAAAAGTAATAGCATGAGGCACATGTGAACATTTCATTTTAATGTGTCAGGATGAAAATCTGCTTTCATTTGGAGTTTAGGGCATTGAATTGCCAACAATCAAAGGCGCACATTTTCGTGTGGTTTAAAAAAAGGCCCAAAATAAAGCAGGAAGTTTGTCTCAAAAAATCCAATAGAATGAAAAACTTCATAGCAAGTCCTACTTGTCTGAGACTGGGTTTATTTGATGACACAGGCTGGCTCTCTGATGGATTCTGGGTAATTGTCTTTTCACGCCCATGGCTTGTACAAAACCCATTCCCCACTAAATTAAGTAAGATGGCACGGATATTGATTTTAAGAATGCTGCATTGACTCGAAGCTTTCCTGGCAGCAAACATCTCTGTAGCTCCAATGAATCAGAGCATATAGACTTATACACAGCCTGTAGACTTATACAAAGCCTGTAGACTTATACACAGCCTATAGACTTGTACACCTGTACACAGCCTATAGACTTATATCAGTATCAAATGTAAATGTTTTAAAATTTTCCACCATGGGGCAGCCTTTAGATTATATCTTTTGCATTAGTTAATGTTTAGATGACAATTGAAGTCTATTTGAGTAATGGGAGCCTAATTAAGTGTACTTTAGAAGTGCATATAAGTACACAACTGAACAGCTGAGAGCTGAAGCATGCTGCAACAGAAAACCCTGTTATTATGCAGATACATGCACATGTACCAGTTCTTGCAATTTACGTGCAAGCTTGCATAAATAAAAAACATCGAACACCCATACCCTATCCATTGCCAAAAATAAACCCCTAAAAATTGGAGCAAAAATAAGTCTGAGCTGTTAGTTCAGGATGGAATGCAATATTGGTGAAGATATTGAATATCATGTACAAAATATAGATTGTAGATTTCACTTAGTATGTCATATTGCAGGGATTGGGAGCTAAACAACTGTGTACCTGCTATAATTTTTTTTTCAGTTACACAGTCATAAAGTTTTCACAGAAGCCAGTTACTGTAGTAGATTGGCATGTTGAACATGTCGGTGTATTGAACTTCCCACCAGGAGAAGTTTGATTGAAGTCCTGTGGCAGGTTTATTGTCCAGTCATAAACCTACTATTTCATCAAATACTTTAGCTTTCGATTGTGTCAAATCTCACAGGTTTCTAGAACATCAGTTGTCCTATCAGTTGTTTTATTAAAATGGAGATGGTTTGCTTATCTACTATTCTGTTCAAGTTTACAACATGTACATGTTAAAAAAGAGCACTGCATATACATGTATGTAGACATTTATGAGTTGGTTAGACTTACGTGCAGTGGACTTAATTAACACAGCTAGAATAAAAATGTTCAATCTCAATCTTAAAAATCTTTATGTACATATTAATTAAGAATAATTTAGAATATGTAGAAAGCACAGGTGCTTGAGGACTGGACCCCCCCCTTCCCCCCACAATATTCATCCCCACATTTCCGAGTTATTTTTTCATCATTTATTCTTTAAATTATATGTTGATGTATGCTACACTAAAAAAATTCACAATTAATGCAAAATAAGCTATGTATAAAAAATGTATATACCACTGGTATAAAAAGAGAAGTTATACCAGTGGTATATACATTTTTTATACATAGCTTATTTCGCGTTAATTGTGAATTTTTTTTAGTGTAGCATACATCAACATATAATTTAAAAAATAAATGATGAAAAAAATAACTCGGAAATGTGGGGATGAATATTGGGGGGGGGGGGGGTCCAGTCCTCAAGCACCTGTGGTAGAAAGGCGACCAGCAATGACGAAAAAATATTAAACAGGTAACTCTTGATGGCTCGAACTTTGAAGTTCTTGATCGCTAGAAATGAGTCTCCGGTCCCGATTTTTTTCCCTACATAACTAAAAAAATTTACTTTTGATTTCGAAATCTTGATCTCTCGCAACCCTTGATCCCTTGAAGTCAAACCGCAGTCCCGTTTTTCATAATCTATTGTTTTTTACTCACGATACCTTGAAGTGGCTGTGTATATGCAAGTGTTACCTAATTAACACCTATACTTGGTCATTTAAATAGCTCCAGGCATTAGATGCGTGATCTGTGTAACGGGGTGTTTATTCAGGCGACACTTGTCCTGCAAGGTGATAATTGATCGATGATTGACCAAACCGTTACCTAATCTATAACACCCACCGTTTTGTGATAATTTGGAGACACAGTGAAAATTAGAAATTAATTATGAATGAGACAATTATTTTGAGTCAAAGTCAAAAGCTCTTTCAATCATCCAACTCTTTCCCTCTTGTATATGTAATGTTTATTGAATGTCTTATATGTACATTGGATGTTCTATGTACAATCTTCATGTTGCCCCTTGAGGGCCCTTAATTGGTTAATAAAGAAATTGAAATTGAAAATTATAAAACTGCAGAAATTAATATGCATATCAGCATCATTGTCATTATAACGATTATTGCTGAACAAGTTCTTACAGCTGGTGAAGGACCTGTACAGTGGGTGATACTCAGTTATCTAATCTACGAAAAGTTGTCTCACAGTCCAGTAGTACTGAGCAATCTGGTATAATATGATAAATAAAATAAATTAATATCATAACTTTATTCAATATTTGTTATCCCCTCGCGCAACTTGTTGCGAAGGGGATATAGCATCGCTACTGTGCGTGTGTGTGTTCGTATGTGTGTATGTATGTATGTGTGTGTGTGTGTGTGTGTGTGTGTGTGTGTACTCCATTTCAATTTTCTAGTAAATTCCAAGAAAACCCTCTCATGAATATTTATCAAACTTTGTACACTTCTTTGGCATGGTAAAAGGACAAACCCTGTTGATTTCAAAATCAATTGATTAAGTATTTTTTTAAATTATCGTAAAAAATGAAGTTAAAAACATGAATTTTATGTACGACTTGACAATAGACATTTCCGGTAATTTTATGTACGACTTGAAGTTAATCGCTACCGTACACAGTTCAAATCAACAACTTGACATTTTTTGGGATTTAAATCTAGTAAAGGTAAAAAAAACCCGTTTTGTAGCATTGGAGTGTTAGACGAGTGCCCATAGTTAAAAGTTGAAGCGGGCAAGAGATTTAAGTCTGCCGATTTACATCGAAACAAGCAGTCGACTTTCGGACAAATTTTCCCGTATTACTTACAATAGAACTAGTCCAAAATTCAGTAGAGACTTTGACAGATATTGCACATTTATCACACGAAAATTGTTTTATATTAATAATAACTGCATATATATCTACTATACTATGGGTTAATTATAATACGACAACTAGCAACTAGAATTTCCATCAGAGCAGACTACAGAGCGCTTGATTTTCAGCTACGTTTCATAATGTATACGGATCGTTTATGTATGCTTATATAAAAATGAATGTCACTAAATGAATCTAAATTATTAAACTTTAAAGTATATGTGTTGAGCTTCTGCTAGGAATAGGAAAACTGTTATGTAAACCCCCTCCCCCAATTTATACACCACAAAGCTTGGGGATTGGGATTAAATAGATATTACATGTATGTATTCAAAGTGGTTTAAAGAAATACTTTCTTTATTTTGATCTGATAAATTTACATGTACATTTGTATTTTCCTAAATAACGTATTTCCCCGTACAATAAGTCATGTCGCGAGGGGATGCTCCGCTTAGCGGTGCCCTTGTTTCTATTTAGTTTTTAAAACATCCAGATTTGTATATTTAACTGGAAAAAAAAACCCGTTAAAGCACGTGCATAAGGTTAGCACTAAAATAAATGGCTTAATCATTACATCGAGTAAGACTAAATGTAAAACCCGTCAGTCAACCCGGAAAATTCCGAACTCTTGATCCCTCAAAGTTTTTCCTTGGTCCATGGACTTCGAGCCATCGAGAGTCACTTGTAGTTATTTAATACATGTTTCACAATTAGTCAATATAATAGATACACAACATAGTTGCATGCATGACATTGTACACAGGAGGTACACAAAGTCAACTCAATTAGCGTTGTAAAAAAGTCCTATTTGGGAGAGACTTCACATATTTAAAGTGACACGATGACTCCAAAAAAGATGTTTTACTTTTTGATTATGACAATGGGAATAAAAAGAAATATACGAGATTTGGTCATACCAGAGGTTTTATGCATTATAATTTATAAGTCGTCACCTATCAGTTTACAAGTCGTTAAAACTCATCCGGAATAACCGAGTTGTTTTGGACATTGATTTAAGTGTCACGTGACTGCGATTGCTGTTTTAAAATAGTTACAGTGGGATTGACTGAGAAAAGAATTGGTATATGATGCATCTTAATAAATATACAAATAATATTAGTTCTTGAAGACATCAGGTTTCACTGAGAGGCCCTTGATTGTGATAGATGCCACGTTACAGTATTTACATTCCCCTGCACTTGCGTGGCTATGAAACGGAAGGGAAACTCAATATTTATGTGGTAGTCCAACGATTAATTCTATTTTTAGGGTCTTCCGTTTCCAACGGAAGACCCTCTTGTTATTCTATTGTTTCTTTTCCTTATTATTATTTTATTTTTTATTTTTTAGCTCACCTGAGCTGAAAGCTCAAGTGAGCTTTTCTGATCACCCGTTGTCCGTCGTCCGTCTGTCCGTCCGTCCGTCTGTCCGTCTGTAAACTTTTTACATTTTGAACTTCTTCTCTAAAACCACTTGGCCAAATTCAACCAAATTTGGCACAAAGCATCCTTATAAGAAGGTGAATATAAATTGCAGAAATGAAAGACAGATCTTTATTAAAAGCGGAGAAAACCTCAAAAATGTAAAAAAAGGGGGGTGCATTTTAAAAAATCTTCTTCTCAAGAACTACTGAGTAAAATTCAACGTAATTTAGCTAAAATAATCGTTATGGAAAGGAAAATATAAATTGCAAAAATGATGGGCTAATTCTGTTTCAAATTTGAGTAATTTACGTAACTAATAATTGCTAGCGCTCTCGAGCGCTAGCAACTACGTTAGTCCTTTTTACTTGAATACGCATGCTCAACTTCACGGTAGGGCATTCTGGGAATTCTACTGTAGATAAACTAAGTGAATTTTGTTTTATCATCTTCAACAGAAGTTTAGGATTTATATGCAAAGCTTATCTTAAATTATAATAAATAGTCAGTTTTCTTAACTACCCTCAAGCTCGTAAAATAACATCGGATATGTTATCCGAGCTTGCCGGAAAGTCCCGAGAAGATCCGAATCTTGAGTACCATTGGTTCTACTGGTCTCTGATTTGTCACGTCAAAATTGAAATTACAGTAAATACAGAATGCTGATTCAAGCGAAGTTAATGGGCTATGTCATTACTGATATGAAGCCAACTCTATAGATTCGCCATTCTGAATTGATATCCCCCCCCCCTCTCCATCCCAACACAATTCCAGTGCACCACTGTGCCTTCCTATTAATAATAAATCGATTCAGAAAATTAAACCAATGGTTTAAAAATCTACTTTTGTGTTATATAATGGCTATAGCGCTAGCTCACCAATCTTTTTAAAAGATAAGCTTGTAAAGAGATAATAGCGGTAAATCAGTTTATAACTTCGGGTTCGGTATTCCATATCTCGAAAACGAAAGTTCTGTGTGAAGCAGCCATGTTGAACGCATGATAAACGAGTTAAACTGACAAAGATGAATTTGCTTGTTGTGCAACACTTTACGTGCGATGGGAATATTTGAAACATGCAAAATATATTTGTGCCGATTTTGTGAAGTAAATTGAGGTTAAATATTTCAATGCTTTGACATTTTAATGTGTGACGGTTGTTTTAGCTTGTTTTGATTCTCGTTTCATTTTCGTTTCTTGAGGGGAACTATCGCCTGTATTTTGGAATTTTTACGTATTAAATCAAATGTAGACTTCGGTAAGTCAGAGAGCTGAGTATTTACCTGCGCAAAATGAGCAAAATCTGATGCACTTACAGCATATTATAAAATACTATACATTTTATTGGTAACTCGGTACGATACCTACGTAATGGTTAATTAATGGAACGTGTTTTGTTAAGATGCTCAGCATTTTCAGTCTAAGCGGAGATTGTTTTCGCTGCTATATATATGTTGAAAAATAAATTGCACGTTTCTTCTGTTTTAATTGTTTACAATTTTCTATTTACTTACCGTATTTGAGTGTCAAGCTTCAAATTATAAGCAAGATACAGAGCTTTGCTCACAATTTTCTGTTTGTACACAGAGCTGAGGCTATGCTTTTGTGCTTTAACATTTTAAATGCTGAATAGGAAATACCAAGTTTAAAAATCTTAAGTGGAATGTAATAAACTCGTGTACAAAAAAAATTGACTCAAACCTAGCAGAATTGTGAGCTCTGTATCATGCTTATAACTCTACGATTGAAACTGAAATTTTAATTGATCACTAGAAATTTCTCGCTAAATGTTAAATACTTGTACAGAAAAATTAAAGGAAGATATGCTGTAACTACTTTTTGGGG
>WFKH01011437.1:0-21263 GCA_016163765.1 Magallana hongkongensis
AAACTGGGGCCCCAGGCGGGGTTCAAAGTTTAACATTGAAATACATAGGAAAAATGTTTAAAAATCTTCTTCTCAAGAACCACTGCACCAGAAATGCCAATATTTACACAAAAGCTTGTATATATAGTGAAGATTCTAAATTGCAAAAATCGTGACCCCCGGACCAAAATTGGGGCCCCATACGGGGTTCAAAGTTTAACATAGAAATAGATAGGAAAAATGTTTAAAAATCTTCTTCTCAAGACCCACTGCACCAGAAATGCCAATATTTACATAAAAGCTTGTATATATAATGAAAATTCTAAATTGCAAAAATCGTGACCCCCGGGCCAAAACTGGGGCCTCAGGCGGGGTTCAAAGTTTAACATTGAAATACATAGGAAACATGTTTCAAAATCTTCTTCTCGAGAACCACAATGTTTTACAGTTTGTGAGATTATTATGCAAGGATCCTTAAATAGTGAAAATTCTAAATTGTAAAAGCCGTGACCCCCGGACCAACACTGGGGCCCCAGAAGGGGTTCAAAGTTTAACATAGAAGTATATAGGGAAAGGGTTAAAAATCTTTTTCTCAAGAACTACAATGCAACAGTTTGTGGGATTCCTATGCAAGTATCCTCAACTTGTCAAGATTCTTATTTGTGTAAGCCGTGACCCCAGACCAACACTGGGGACCCAGAAGGGGTTTAAAGTTAACATAAAAATATATAGGGAACTTGTTTGAAAATCTTCTTCTCAAGAACTACAGTGCAACAGTTTGTGGGATTACTATGCAAGCATCCGTGGCTATTGTAGATTCTAAATTGGTAAAATCGAATACTGGGGCCCCAAGAGGGGTTCAAAGTTTAACACAGAAGTAAATAGGGAAAATGTTAAAAATCTTCTTCTCGAGAACTGCAATGCTACAATTTGTGAGATTAATATGCATGCAACCTTGGATAATGTAGATTCAATATTTTTAAAATAGTGACCCCTGGACTAATACTGGTGACCCAAGACGGATTCAAATTTTAACGTTAAAGTATATTTGGAAAATGTTTAAAAATCTTCTTTTCGAGAACTACACTGCTTTAATTTATCATATTACTACGTAAGCATCCTCAAATAGTGTAGATTCTAAATTGTTAAAGCCAACCATAAACCCTGGACCAATACTGGGGCCCCAGAAAGGGTTTCAAAGTTTAAAATAGAAATAGCATATGATACCAAATTGAATGTTACAAGGAACTGTTGTTCAGGTGAGCGATGTGGCCCATGGGCCTCTTGTCATCTCATTGTTTTGTATCGTAGTTATTTGACAGCCGGCCGTTAAAATTCCCTTTAATAATGAAAAACAGAATTGTTTATTGTTAATAAAAATACTGTTGTGCAGCACTTTGGTTATAATTTGACTCATTATAAATTAGATTAATTTTTGTATTAAAATTATATAGCCTATATAGTCTGTAGGAAAAAAACTAAGCGAGGGGTTCACAATTGTTAGCCCACTTCATTTACAGGGGATTGTTGATAATTGCTCGATTCTCGGCAAGAAAACCTTACTGAACTCACGAATGAACAAGCAATAAATTTAATCTTTTGAAATACCATTTCATTTATCAATAAAGGTCTTTCGATTCTTGCATGACGTCAGAAGAAGCATTCCGGAATATTTTAATATTATCAGTTTTAATATTAGTGTAATTGATTCATAGTTTTGCCAAAATTTTTTGATTGACCAGATGATATCCCGCGCAAGCGCGGGAATTAACAATTTACACAATAATATGATACAATGCTTAAAATGATGAACCCCCCTTTTTTTGTTCATTTTTGTACATACTTTGTCCGAATTTTTTCTTAATTGCTTTCTTAGCCTATTCTTTAAAACTGAAATAAAAACACAACTGCATGGCTGAATATTAAGAGTAGTACGCAGCTAACTGGAAAAAATATGAACTTTTTAATTTTATTTCAAACACGTGAGTGGGTATTTAGTGCGTCGTATCTTTTAATTTTGATATTTAAGTCAAACTTCGCTATTATTTTTACCACTGTCCCAAAACAGAATTTCAGATAAAAAAAAAACTGTTTTGAATAAAAACAACTGGGGAGGATGTCCCCCCCCCCCCTCCCAATTCAACTTTCCCGTTTTATGCATACGTCATTTATTCATATAGACTGTTCATGATTTACAAGTTAATGTATAAGGTTTACTACTCTACCAATATTTCGTGCCATAAAAATGTATGAAATTAAAAAAAGCTAGCGTATGCATATTTATTTCGATATTTTAAACCAAAGTTGTCAGATCCAAAGTATCTGTCCAATGGTGAACTCGCACTTCACTTTCCCCCATGACGTTAATTAGTCAACCCGCGTTCCCAACACTGCTGTTCAAATTTTCTAAGGATGAGTTTTAAATTAACACACGTACATGTTCGGTCATCAAAATAAAGTTACCACAACATTTACAAAAGTCGCACATACATACTGTTCTTTGTTGACATATCAAATATTTTCGTCCACGATCGCGTCTCTTTGCATCATGGTTATGCCCATTTGCATATTCCAGCGATCTAACTCACATTAAAACTAGTTTTAACGAATCTTGCTGCACAGTGAATAATATCACAAGCCATCGCATGTATTTCCCTTTTGTTTTCAATTCAGCCGCTTCAGATTTCAACTTTCTATTCGTGTTTAATTCATTAATTTAAGGTCAATAGCTCTGCATCGCTGAAGGCGCATCCGTTTTGAATATTGTTGCTGTTATTGTTGTGTATTCATACGCACCGCTTCGGTTACAATATTTACATTTTTAATCAATAACTCTTCACGTTTTTTGATTTGAAAATGTTTTATTAAATGATAAGAAATGAATTTAATATTTTTTCTTTTGATCGACGTATCAAAGGAAAAATTGACCCGAAAACTTCTTCATCAGTTTTTCCTTTGATACGTCGATCAAAAAAGAAATATCATTAAATTCATTTCATAAATACTACCTAGTAAACTTCTCATGTACATAAAGAATATCCTTTTCATCAAACTGATGAATATTAACAGAAGATTACCAACAATACATGAATTTTGCAGCCCTTTTCGCTCAACAATGCAAATATAAATGATGTGTATGTAGTATGATACGTATTTTTGATCCTTTAATTAAAAACTTGGCATAGTACCTGTAAAAACTTAGCTTGTATTAATTTTGTCCAAATAAAGCTAAAAATCCACTTAAAGCTGAAAAATTGGTTACATGTAGGTATTTCAAAGACCTACATATCAGGCGTACTGAGCAAATACTTATAGGTCATTTATTTACAGTAAATTCTTTTTTTATTGCAACTTTGGTATTTAACAGTTGGCAAATCTATAACTTTGTATTTAACCTGGGGGGTTTTCTTTTTCTTTTAATGTAAACGAGTTCTTCACAGGCTTTTGTGTATTTAAGTTAACTTCTGAAGGATAATGTAGAAGTTTCAAATTTATTTGAACTATACACGACTTCTGTTATTATGTAAACGAGTTCTTCACTAGCTTTTATGTATTTAAGTTAACTTCTGAAGGGTAATGCAGATGTTTCAAATTTATCTGAACTATACATGACTTCTATTATGGCCTTATTTGTTTAAAGGGGAAATATATCTTGGTAAACCGAATTATTCATAACTTGAGGTGCATTTACTATATTATACCCAAGACTATGAGTTCAATTTAAAATAAAAAACGATTGAAATCGGTTGCATAATTAGTTCATACTTATTTAAAAAATAGATTATTCGAAATGATTTTAATAACCTTCATTTGCATTAAACAGGTATTAAACAACCGTATTGCAAAATTATTACGTGTATTCGCAAATGTTTAAAAAAATATCGCGAATTTTACTCGTATATTCTTGCTTTTGCGTTATTATTGCGAAAGTAACGCATATATTTGCAAAGATTTCATATAATAACGGAAAATTTTTCATTATTTGTCAAATGTTCGCGTTCATAAGCAAACGAAAAGGGCTCTCTAGCGAAGCTATGGGAAAATTCGGGTTTAATGTTCAAAGAAGTTACGAAAATAAGTTAACTAGACTTTCGTAAATGATAGATATTATCTCGTTATAACAAAAAAGAAACATTTTACCTTGACAACAATGAGCCCGGATTTTGCATTTATGTTTCAGGCGGCTTTGTTTATTTTTCAGGTTTATTTCAGGTTATTTTCTGCTAGGAAAATTGAAAAATGATACGTTATATTCCCGACTTTTAAAACTTTCTGTGCTACATTCTTAATGTTTTAAAAGAATCACTAAACATTGTTTTGCTTTGTTTTCATAGATTTTATTATGCAGTTTAGCAACCTTCAGTTTGTATCGATTCTTGCAAGACATGCAGTTATTCATAGAATGAATACCGGTATTAATAAAATACTGAAATGAAAGTTGGTCACACATTAAAGTAAGAATGGGGTGTTTTTCAAGAATCATTGTGGTGATCAATAAAACATTGATTGGAGAAATATCGTTGAATTATTCGTTGTTTTCAATAATCTTTGGATACATAATCGTTGTATATATATAGTCGTTTAATGTCCTTAAAACAACATAACAAATATATCATTGGTTTAAGAAATATATTTGAATAGTTCATTTGCGATATTGCCTCGGTTGTAGATGTAAAGATCCTCCCTCAGGAAGAAGTGGACCGGTACACGAGTCGTCTCCTGCAAGATTTGCAGGAGGTAGTTCAGAACTTGGACCACCTTATGGGCGGCGGTACGTACATCATACAGAAACTCTCAGAGTCTCCGTGTAAACGTCGGCTCTGTTTACACACCGCCTGTTATACATTACCCTTTTACAAAGTGTTTATCTAGAAAAAGTCGATTAATGAGCTTAATTCTACACAATATGAATGAAGAACCAATAGAACATTCTTACCTATTTTGTTATTCGGTCGTGTTAATTTTTTTCTATGACACATTTCATGATTGTTTATTTTTTGACTACTTAAGGTCATGGTTATCACATTTCTTAGATAAAAGCTATTTGTTCCAGGCAATGCTGATGAGCACGGTAAGAACGCTATGCAATAACTGTGTGGAATGTTGTGGCTCTTGAAGACTCATTCTGAAGACAGTGAAAATTCTTCACTTTAAAGTTTATATTCAAAATATTTAAAGTTTTCTTTAAAAATGTCGCAGTCAAGAGCTAATAAACTTCTTTACATTAACGTTAAATTACAATATACCAAGAAATAAACTAAAAGAAGGCAACTTAGGAGTCTACTTACAGCAGAGTGCTAAATTAAATTAGGGAGGCTGGGTGGTCAACAAATTAGCCATCAGATCTTCCTTAAATTGTTCGATATGATGTCTCTGTCTATAAACTATCATGTAGTAAAGAAAAACTACATATATTTTACCTTTTCAATTTGGGCATTTTCCTATATTTTTATATAGAGCTCTTCTTTTAAAGGAGATCAATACAGACTTAAAATGGCCACGACCATCGAGCCCTCTAAATACCTAAAAATTTGTACAGACATTAATCTTATAATTATTTTCATTTTAGTAGTATATACTAAAAATACATTATTTTTGTACATGCACATAGAGTTAACCTATTTACTTTATTGACAGGAGAGAAAGCTATTCAGCCTAATACAGCTTCCCCCGGGTTCGTTCAGACGAGAGATATCTCAGGTAAATAATCAACAACACTTAACAGGCTCTAAATAAACCCCAAGATTTCAACCGGTAAATTCATGCAAACAACAAAAAATAAGTATTTTTGTACATTTGGGTACATTTTGTACTGACGCCAATAAACTTTTTAGGTAGGATTTTTGTGTAAAAGTTTTGAAATAAACATATAGATAAATTCATCATTGTAAAACGAATTACAAACTTTATATTCAGTATGCTTACATTATCTAAATCAAGTTTTGTAATCTTATTCAAACTTTTCATTTCTTTTTATAGAGGATGTTGAGAATAAAAAAGGTTTGGATGCAAAGTTTGGTCTGATTGTTGGAAGCGTAAGAAAGGGAGTCGAAGCTGTAATCGAAAAACTGGAGGGTGATACGGATGGTAGGAAAGCGGTTTATAATAATCCAACGTCTCTAAACATACATCTGTCATATTATTAAATTAATGAATGACTATCTAAAATTCGTTTATGAATGTTATTTTGACACTTGTCGTAAAATGGCGAACTATTTATCAAAATAAACGGAACAATACAAAGATTAAGCAAAGTCATTGAGCATTTTTGTATAGCATCTCTTGCAGCAGTGACAAAGATCAGGTTTGCTTAAGCCGCCATCCATAGCATAGGGGCCGAGGCAGAGAACATCTTTAAGTTGGCAGGTAAAGGCTGTTGTGGCATTTAAGACCGAAGTTTGATACATTCTTTTAGTGATTAATATAATAATGTTTTATTTATTTTTTGATATTTTCTCTTTGATATCCGTGTACGTATCTGTTGTTTTTGATTCCTTGTTGATTTGACGTGTTTTTGTATAAAGTAGAGTATTCAGATATATCAAGTACAAGCACATGCTTTACCTTCAAGATCAATGCTATGGATATAAAACAGACAAAACGGTAAGAGATAATTACCATATACATATACTTTTACAATATCATATGATTGATTCTTTCATGTGTACACACCTATCTATACCCCGCGAAGTCAATTACATGTTTTATGTAACTTTTTAAACTATAGTATCATATATATCTATGAAATTTATTATCTTTCTGGCTTGTTATCAGTTTGTCGAAAAACATTTTTCATATTACATTATTTGTGATGATTTCTTGTTTTCGATGAATCTATCTTATAATCGAGTAAAATAGTAGTTCAAAATGAATGACCATTTGAAAAAAACCTACATCGTACTTCGATTGCCGACTCTTTTCTGTTTTGCCCGACTGATGAAGACAATTAACATATGATCAAAAGTCAAGGTTTATTGTTGACTTTGTTACTGTATCTGTAAGCTTTGTTTATAAACGGAAAACAATATTACAAATAGGTTATTTTTGACAGAATAAGAAGGTAAACCCGAGTCAAGCTCCGGACAACCAGAGTGATAGAGAGGTGCTGAGGCTTAAACGTCGCTTGTGTCAATATTTAAAATTCGAAGTAATCACAGCAAAGCCACTCATAATGCCCCAACACGGAAAGTAAGCAGTAGAAAGGAGGCATACTGTTGTTACTTTTTATATTCGTGTTTAAATTTTGTTCACGCCAAATTATGGAGATATCGGAAACTAGTACTAATGCTTCAAATATCACAATAGCCTTCCCTCTTTAATGATAGCGTCTGCATCGTCTTCCATGTTTATTTTGATGTTTTTATTTTGAAAAATGTTTTCTTTCTTTAAATTTGCGTTGGTTTTTTACAGTGTTATAAAGAACTATTCGTTTTCCTATTTTTATTAAAGAATATTTGCAATGTTATCCATGTAGCAACAGCAGTTGAATAACACTTTGTAAGCCCAGAACACTTCTTGGTCCGTGGAGCGCTTATGGCTCCTGGACATCTTGCCGCATTGACATTATGTCGGCTATATTTACATAACTTAACTCTTATAATATAATAAATAAAGTGTTGGTTATTTTCAGCATGTTTTATGTCATTGATACAAAAATCAATCATGTGAACGCATTAGAACCATTTTAACAAGAGCTTGGACTTTGGGTAGTTGGTGTCAAACAGCAATGTGACGTAAGCCTGTCTATTTCATTGCTAGCCACCCAGCCATCGCTCTTTGAAATCAACAAGATTTGTCTGGCTTTTGAGCTAAGACTACGCAATCTATGCATATTTCACTTGAAACCAGCGTCGTTTTTAACTTATTTTGACGCAAGAAATAGATAGTTACGTCCTACTGAAAGTCGAAGGCCTTGTTAAAATGGTTCTATTACTACACCAGGTCAATTTCATTTGGAAAAAGTCGAGCATCTATTTATTGACTTAACTTGACTCAAGTTGACTTAACTTGAATCTTCTTCGCACAAGCTTGACTCTGATTAATCTTAAGTCACAAATCGTATTGGAATAAATCATAGCCTCCTGCGTTTTCTTCGGACAATTTTCATTCTACTTTCTAGTATTCCCCCACCCCTTACTAGTGTGGTAAAAACTTAAAACTTTTAGTTAACCAGCTTTTGCACAATTCCACAACCATACGTAAAGGATTTGATATAACTGGTTTAATCATACTTTTAAAGATCTATGTTTTATAATTCTCTTATAAAGCTTTTGTGGAAAGGGCCTAGATCCTTTAAGTTTATTTAAAAGATCTGATTGAGTTAACTTTGTGTCTTGTTAAATTTAAATAGGTCCAAAGGTTCGGTAGGAGTAAAAGCTCTGAAACAAAAGCTAGTTTGGTTATATCTTAATTTTTTGATGAGCTAAAATGGTGACCGAATTTTCAAAAAAAAAATTGTGTCTAGCTGTGAGAAATACATTTCAGTCATTCCAACTCTCAATATAATATATAAGATCTTTGTATGTTTTCTCCAAAAGTCGTTTAACAGCATTTGAACAAGAAATACTCTTACATTTTCAAAAGTTGAAATTTGAAAGTGATTCTGAACTTACCTTTACCGGTAATTCCAAACTTATACTTCTGTGTGTTTTGTTATGTACACTAAACCTTAAATCACATCTTCCAAAATCGCAAAATATCCTACTTTGACTCAAAGATTCGATATAATTTACACGACAATTGTTTTTAAAACACACACACACACACACACACACACACACACACATATATATATATATATACAACGCGATAGTTTACGCAAGAAATCCGCATTTTATCATATTTGTCATCTTACGTTTGCATGATAGTCTATTAAACACCCATATTGAAACATGGTAGAACAAATCTAACAAGTCATTGTTTCACTTCGTGGGTAAGCTGGCCCAAGCACGAGGATACAAACGACAGCCATTAACGATAATCAAAACACTGATTTATTTAGACGAAACGAACCAATACATGAATTTAGGAATGATGACAGTGGCATAGCTAGGATTTTTTTTAGTGTATTCAAAATCGGCAGGGGGTGCAGGGCCTGGGGCGAAGCCCCCGGAAGCTCCTGGATTTTAGGTTTTAGCTTTTGGATTTCAGGTTTTTTCAATGATGAGATATTGTCTCAAAATGCTACAATATTACATACAGTATGTAAAGGAAATGTTGAATTTTTAAAGAATGTGTATATGATACACGGATGCCCAAGCGGAAACCAACTGCATATGACTTTTGATATAAGGCGTTTTGAAACAGCTCTATTTTTCAAAAACAAAACATACGAACCTTAGATGACAAACTTTTGATCAAGTTTATAATTGTGACTTTGATCAAATTTGAATCCTCCGCCGATTATAAGTATAGACAGAATACAATAACGGGCAAACAGGCAGGCATACACTCAAAATGTATTGTGTTTCCAGATTTTAGTGTGAATATATAAACTGAAAGGAGTTAAAAGTTGTTCATCTCATTTAAATAATTTTATTGTAGATCATTCTTTTAGCAAATAACATGAAAGTCAATGAGGTATATAGTTCGTCCATATATTGTTTCAAACGAATTTACGATGAAAATTGGGTACTTAAATTTGCAGATTATTCCTTGGGTAATTCGATGTGTTTACGTACAAACAATAGGAAAGTCTTAAGACATAGGCTTTGCAAAATTCTGTGTATTCGTTTGCGTTTTTGCGTAAAGGGCGCTACGCCACTGGATGATATTTCTTAAACAAAACTAATAAAAAATCACTTTAAAATTTGTAAAATATATCAGAAGATATAAAAGAGGTAATCTAACAATTTATAATCTATTATTTTACTAGCTGTGGACTCAAGATTCTTCAACTGTTTGCTTAGTAATCAAGAGATATTTAATCTTCTACTGAAAAAGAGTGTGTATTTGAAGTTCTTTATTCAGATATTCGCAGAATCGATGTATTACGAAAGTTTCTGTACCCCGTGTCATTTACTGCTCGATCCATGGAGTGTGTGGGACGGTGGGCCGTGTTGGTTCTGGGACTATTGTATTCCGGTGCTTATGTGTCGGGTATATAGTATACTTGTAACTTAATATAATCATATATTTATTTTGATCACTTTGAGCAATTGTTTATTTTGTCTACATTTATTTTTTTTTCTTTAATAACTATATCAGAATGTTACATTTTAAGTTTTAAATTGGCGAGTTTTATATTTTTTATTTAGTATTATAAATCATTACTTAACAAGTTAAAGATCTAAAGTACTAGCTCTTATAAGTGAAATAGTATATAGTTTGGAATCTTTCTCCGTTAGAAAGACGAAATAGTTTTTTAAAAAATTCAGATGCATTAATGAGACAAAACATTTTCTCTTAATAAACTTTTAGAATTATTACCTACTCAGTAACTACCAGATTAAAAAAATGTCTCTTAACAAAATCAAAATGAATGCTTGTCATAAAACTGAGAAAGAATTTAATTGCCGTAGAGCTGTCACAGGGGTACAGGAACGAAAACAGACGAATGCATTCAATCAATTTTCTGTTAAATAAGACGAAGGTACAGTTTCTTATAATATGTGCCCTAAAATTCAAAAGTCGTTTAAATCTCATGAAAATACACATATGTGTGTATATAAAATACCAAGTTATACACTTTTTTCTTGTTTCAAAAAATAATTATGACTTCAACATTTTGGCACATTTCTAAGATTTAGTCAAAAATGATGAAAAATGGCACATTTTCTCATAGATTTTTGAAGAGGAAAATGTGTCCGCAACCGTCGGCCACAACAAAATTAAGATATTTTATGTGTCATAACATGATAAAGTTACATGTATAATGTGAGTTTCATCGTGGGCGACGGCTGCGGACATTGTTTTCTATTTAAAAAAAAACTACTGAGGAATTGGTGTCTTCTCTCAGTTTTATGAAAATTACGGGAAAATGGAATGTTTGTGACGTCACAATTACCCTTGTGAAAGTCTAATCAGGTAACTATTTACAAATTCTTAGTTTATGGGTATTCTTGTGCAGATAAATGTTATATTTCCATTTTTTGTGATATTTTTAAATATCACTTTAAAAGAGGGCATAATATGACTGAAACTGTACCTAGAAGTGACCATTTAAAAAATTTATTGTATTCCTGGTGTTTGCAATTCATAAGAGTATATATATTGAAGTATTTAAGTGCCGCCCAATTTAATTGTTTTAAGAGTCTGAAGTTATTGGAATATTGTTTTACTATTAAAATTGATAAGTTTTCCAATCGTTGTGTATTGCGCTGCTCTGGTATTTACCAAATGATATAGATTTATTATCAAAATTTACATTTATTTGTATACCATTTAACCAGTATTCAATTTTCTTCCATAATTCAATTATATGGTAGCGTTCAGAAAATAGGTGGTCTGTTGTTCACAAAAAGAGCGTAGTGCAGAAGTGACCATTTAAATATTGTATAAGTATTCATTTGTTGCAGAGATTCTGTGTAGTAATTGGGCCTGTGTGATTTTAAAAAGCGATTTATTTACAATTTTTCCATTTTTTTAGAGTAAATTTGAAGAAAAACACATTTGTGATCCAACCAGACTTGCATCAACTCAAACCCTTAAGGGGAGACAAGACGTTTATCACGTGACTTTTGTTGATCACGTGATAGTTACATAATATATATAGTAATAGGTAATAAACATTGTGGACGCTAAGTTGTTTGAATCGTTTATATAATCTATATATATGTAAGTAAGACATCTCCATTTGAATTTGTGCCTAACCCCCCCCCCCCCAAAAAAAAAAAATTAAAAAAATTATCAGTTCTTTTTTTGTAGGCTGTCATATTCTGTTCAGTTGTATAAATATGTGAAATTTCATAACTAAAAGTACATAAGTACTTTTAATGTTTTTAATTTTAGAAATGTAAATGTACAAAATCATAAGTGGTTTATAATCATAGATATATTTTAAATATTTTTCTGTTAATGTTAATAAATAAATTCAAAAAATGTATTACTTTTTTGATGTTTCAAGACAGAAATTGACACAGAAAGTAATAATTCCAGAAATGGGGGTTGGGGTGATTTCTGTTGAAGTAACTAGTTGAGAGCCTCAAAAGTGGCCATGAAATCTTTATATGTTATAAAACGCATGCTAAGGTTGATATGTGGAATGTTAAAGAACATTTAATTGAGTACTTTTTTTTGGTGCTATCATATTTTCAATGTGCTAAATTTATATTTAAAGCTTTCAGAATAAGACATACCAAACTTCCACGCTGACTTTTATAAATGTATTAAAAATTTAAACTGTGACATTTAGTTTCGATGGGCCGGGTGTGACAATAATGCGTTGTATTACAATACAATCCTTATACGTACAATTGAAACATGTGTCACTTTAAGAATGATTTACTTACTTACTTACTTATTTACATATTCTGTTCAAACCTAGACTCAAAAACTCCAAAACTTGAATTGTTGGTTTTATCAATATTTATTTCAGAAAATTGAAATTGTCCAAAAATATAATAATGCCAGAAAAGGGTTATTTCGTATCAAAATATCTCCTTTGTAAGACAAGAAAGTGGCCGCAAAAATATGATATTGTAGAGGACATCTTAATGTTGATGTATTTAAAAATGCAAAACAATTCATTGTTAAATTATTTTACATTACAACGTCTTGATCCCCCTTAAAACCTGGTGATGAAATTTAAGAAATTAAATTTTAGAATAAAGCATTAATCTTTGACTTAATTTTTAAGCTGATGTAGTAATATTGCATCGGGGCTAACAAATACATGTAAACGCATTTTTGTTGTTATATTGTTTAGGAAAAACAAGATATCTGTGAGCCAATGCTCACTAGTAATACCCCCGCTCTGATGTGAATATACAAAATAAGCAAAGTCGTCAGTTAACAGGAAGTTGACGTCTGATTGCTACAAAAAAAGATCCCAACGTATGACATGCCTAAACAAAGAGTGTCTTAAAATTTAAAGCATCTGCGATTAATAGCTGCTGAGAAATCTTTGACGAAAATTTGTTTGAAAATTTAGGCTAAAAATAAACAAAGTCATTTAACAGAAAGTTGACGTCTGATTGGTACAAAAATATATCCCAAGGTATGGCATGCGCAAACGAGTGTGTTAAAATTTCAAGCACCTGCAATGAATAGTTGCTGAAAAAAATACGACAGAAAGTTTTGTTACGGGCAGACGGACAGACGGACGGACAGACAGACAGATAGACAGACAGACACACACACAAGGTTAAGACAGTTTACCCCTTCTCCTTCGGAGCGGGGGTATAATAGAATATCTGTTCCTATTTTGTTTGAATTTAGCCTTTTATATCATTTAAGAGTAAATACTAATTATGACATTTTTTCGCTCATGTTCACATGTTTTAAATTATTTATTGAACTTACAATATAATTTTCACATTTACATGTTAAAAAGATATTCCTAGATTAGTTTAATAAGTCCAAAACCGAGCGCAATAAATGTACAGTTTTTTGTATGGATAGAACTGTAGCTCCACGGTCCGTCAACCCGAATTTTCCGTGGAGCTACAGTTCTGCAGCTAAATCCATACTTTTCCGAAAGTAAGCATAGGTTAATAAGGGTGACTGGGGAAAAATCTTTAAAAAAGGGTGTTTTGTATAACCGATATAACTTTTGGGATTTAGTCAGAAACGGACAACAGCAGAATGACGTGGTGTCCGTGTGTATAATGTAACCTTTGCCAAGCCCCAAAATTCGCATGAAAAGTCGAACACATTTAATCGTCGTAACAAATGAAAACCAAGCTTAAGCAGTCAAAGATTAAAAAAAATTGCTGTTACAATTTTTTTTGCTTCTTTTGTACCTATATAGAATTGAAATAAATCTAATACTTTGTTTGCCACAGGATTTTATTACGGAAAAGGTGCTTCGGTCACCGTGGCATCCGCCATAACACAATGTCAGTCGCTGGGACTCAGACTTGCCGTACTGGACACCAGGGCTGAATACGACTCGGCAAAGGCCTTCTTAACAACATACGAGTCCTTGTGGGGGTTTGTATCACGATACATTCTCTATGCTTGTCAAAATTTAATTATATATTCATAACAATTCGGCAATAAAAACGTCTAAAAAGCATCAGTAAAATTTAATGCTAGTATCATGATACGATTTAAACTCGCCCATGTATGTCGTGTATATAGACACAACAAAATACATCAGTAAATATCAAGGTACGACTTAAACTCGCCCATGTATATCGTGTATATAGACATAACAAAACACATGAGTAAACAGCTAACACGTCTGTTAATATTAAGACACAATGTATATTATGATGCTTCAATTTGCTGGTCTTGTCAAAGCCTTACATATTTTAGTGTAACATTGTTTTTGAATTGGTGACATTGTTCGGTGTAAAAATGATTTACAGTGTGTAACTCTAATATTAACCGTTCAACTTGTCATACCTTCACTAATATCATTGATGTCCTAAAACCACTTTGGTTGTAATCTAGAAAATCAAAAAACGTATGGATAGGACTACAAAGGGACGCAACTCCGACTGTCTTCAAATGGATTGACGGTTCTGCGTTAACCTGGGCGCCGCTGTACGCTGACCCATGGAAGGATGGCGGCACCCCCTCCACCGACGTAACTAAGGCCTGTATAAAAATGGAGTGGGGGTCCAGTCTGCTCTGGAAGGACCACGACTGTGCATCAACTGAAGATTTCCTCTGCGAAGGCAAGAATGCATTTTTGTTTTTAACCGGGTTTTCGAGGGAAAATCGGTGAAATGGCGGCGGGCAGCTGTCAAAAGGGTAATTCCTATTGTACGGATAACTCCTCCTACAGTTTTCAAGATAGAAGGTTGTTGTTTTGCAGATCGATTGTACATTTATCACAAATGTGCATATTCTTTGAATTTTTATTTTTTGATAATTTTTGCGAAAATACCACCAGTTGAACTTAGTCATTTTTTGGCATTGTGTTGCATACAGTGTACCCCTATTGTACGGATAACTCCTCCTACATTTTTCAAGATAAGAAATTTCTGTTTTGCAGATCAATTGTACATACATCAGAGATGTGCATATTACTTGATTTTTTATTTTTGGTAATATCTGCGAAAATTAACAGCAGTTGAATTTAGTCATTTAGCAAAATATTGCATATAGAATACCTCATTTCTCTGGATAGATACATTGTAAAATCTAAGTGTTTAAAAAATAAACACAAAATTGCAGCAGATGATATAGTACACTTTAACATGTTTATCTTTTATAACACATCTTGAAGTGTTTAAGAAATAAACACATTGAAATGTTTAAAAACAGAACACATCGGATTTAATATCTAAACGTTTGTATTGTTTCACTGTTTAGTTTTTAAACACACATGTTTTAATATTAAACGCTACAATGTTTATTAAATAAACACTTTATGTGTTTAAAACTAGATCATTTTGTGTTTTATTCTAAACACGTTTAACCTAAACACTTTAACGTTTAAACGTGTTTATTTTATGCAACAGATGATTTATAATCACTTAAACATGTTTTGCATATTTTAAACACTTCAATGTGTTTAAATTACAAAATGTTGTGACAAAATTAATTACGTCATTTTCTATCATGGCAAGTTAAATACCGGTATTTAATTAGTTAATTTTGTATAGATATATTGTATAACACTGTGCCGAATAATTATGCCAGTGCCAAGGTGGCATTTTTGCACCCGCTTAAGATGCAGTTTCGGAAAATTCCATATATACCCAATGATAGACCATTGTCTAGAGAGTATATAACCACTTTTGTTTTTAGTGTGTTTCACCTGTCAGGTGAGATATTTACCTTTAAAAATTAATATCCCATAGGAAAATGATAATTCCCATAGGAGAAACGATTCTCCTACTGGAAATATTGACAATCCTATAGGATTGTCTAAAAATCCTATAGGAATTATAAGTCCTATAGGAGAAAGCTATTTCCTGTAGGAATTTGACTCAGACAGGTAGTTTTCCTATAGGAAATTAAAATTTCCTATCGGATTTTATCAAATCCTATCGGAATTGAAATTCCTATAGGAAGTTTTTGTATTCCGATAGGAAATTTCTAATTTCCTATAGGAATACTGTTTTTCCTATAGGAAAAATTATTTTCCTGTAGGAATTTATTTTTGAAAGGTAAATATCTCACCTGACAGGTGAGATACAATGATAACAAAGGTGGTTGTAAACTCTTTAAGCAATGGTCTATCATATGGCATATTTGAATTTTTCGATATATGCAGCTTAAACGGGTGCAAACATGCCACCTTGGCACTGGCATAATTATCCGGCACAGTGTTGTATTTAATTTTTATACACATAGTGGTTAAGAGTTAAACATCGAAGTAAAACATCAGTGTTTATATAGTGTTAGAAATATCAAACTCCTCTTAAAATTTTTTTCATTTATTTTTGGTTTTACATGTAGAAAATGATATACAATTATAGCCTGTTTATGAAGTCAATACATGATTTTATAGACCTGATGATAGTATATCGACCGATGACAAAGTCCGAGGTTGAGAAACTCTCATCAGGTCTATAAAACCATGTATTGACCGATATCAGAAGGCTAAAATTGTTTGATTATAATTAATCAAAAACTAATTTTCTTCAAGAGTATAACAGTAAAATATTTAGCTCGTTACCGTCTTCCTTGGAAGACGGTATAAAGAGTTGAAATAATTTACAGTCTCCGGGTTGTGCACTTCCTCTCCTTTGTGATTGGTAGAAAGTACATGATGTGAAAATTTACATTTATTTCATTGGTTGAAATACTGTTTGGCGCAAGGGAGATAATTTTCTGATGATCTTTTTTATGTACGACTTAACAATTTTTGTAGATTTCAAATCTTAAAAAGTGAGAAAACGAAAAAACAATAAAAATTGCTATGAATGAATTTAGGCTTTTATTTTTTAGTAAAACTAGTTGAAAGCAATATTTTATAATATCTATTGAAATAATTTGTTCTTTTCTTTTTGGTTTGTTTATGCAAATACAAAAAATGTGAAAATTTGATACGGTATGGCTAATATCTGTAAACAAGTTTGCATATTAGATACGATAAAACTAATATCAGTAAAACAGATGCTGAATGCAGTGGTATTACATGTAACTTTGGTTTTATTGAAATAATACGACCCTTCCTAAGATCTCTTTTTGCCTACTATAGTCGATCTCAACTAACAAGCACGTTGTACACATTTCTCAATTTTAGGCACACACGCTTATTTTAAAAAGGCACACATAAAAAAGTTCCACACGCCATGGCATGTAGAGGAAGGCAACATTTATATAAAACAAAGAATTAAATTTTCTTTGATGACTTATTGCTGTTAAGAGTTTGCTCTAAAGAAGGTAAGCTTTTTTAAAAAAGCTAAACTTGTAGTGTATAGGCGATGATTTCGCTATTGTGACGTCACAATGTCGCACATGCCAAAACCAGAATTTTGTGGGCAAAGAAAATCGATATCAATAAGTTATCGTCGATATCGACACCACGATAAAACAGCAGCAATATCAAATAACGTATAAATAATGGTATTATAATTTAAAATGATATATATTGATACAATATTGTCAATTTCAGTAGAAAATAAAAGAAATACAAATGAAGTACAAATGTCTCAATAGCTTCAGTTGTGCACATTTGCGAATCGATATCGATACGATATGGACGATATCGACGTAAAGTACGGATACTTAATTGTGAAATGTCTAAACATGAAGCTATGCAAAATAAAGTCTTCATAACTATGGTGTTTAACGATGATGAAATGATATCGATTCTATATCGACACAATGTATAAAATGCTTAGTACAGATATGCTTTCGAAATTAGTGAATCAATATCGATACAATATCGTAGATATCATCGATATCGATACTACGTCGAGTCTTGGACATGAATCTTCTATTTTTAGTATAGCAAGGTTTTTAACAGATTTTATAGCACGATCATGTGACACATGATCGTGGCATAAATTAAATTGTAGACCTCACTACACTAAAAATAGAAAATTTATAAACTATACTAAAAATAGATTTTCATGACAAAATATAATGCTTTTGATATGTGCGACATTGGGATGTCACAATAGCGAAATCAATGCTTCTACATCTTGATACAAATATTTTACTGACAGTTATACTTTTGAAGAGAATTTAGTTTTTGATTTATTATAATAAAACATTTATAGCTTTTTGATATCGGTCAATTCATGATTAATATATAAAGCTGATGAGACTATATCGACCGAGGACGAATTCCGAGTATTGACCTCATCAAAAGGCTATAATTGAAAATTAGGTCAACTGCCTCCGTTATGAGAATTAACACTTATTTAATCGCTGATTTATCGTATGTTTAAGATATATGCGATTAAACACTTTGCATATTGAATATCAACTTAAATAGCGAGTGTTTATAAATTAAACGCAAATGTTTTACATTTATAAATACGCATTGTGTTTAGTTTTAAAAAACTTCTGTTTAAAACTTCTTCACATCTTTAACGCCATTTTTTGCAGTGTAGTGTTTATCAATTCAGGGTTAACAAATAGAGTATAAATACTGTTCACACAAAAGGAAAACCCGGTTTGCTGTCCCATTGACGGCTCTTCTGTTGCTTAATTTAGTTTCAACAAAAAGACAATAAGACAATACTTTTGCAATGATTCTTTAGTTGATGTAGTCAGTCGATCTATCATGTATTGACCTGTCTCTATTTACATGTTGCTGATCGTGCATGTAGTATTCATTGAAATTGATGTAACTACCTAATGAAATGTCCATATCAAAACTAGGTTTTCTCTTGAACCCAGCCTCTTCGTTGAGCTGGACAAATGCGAAAAGTACTTGTGAATCCATGGGCATGAAGTTAGCTTCGTTAAAGACTGCTGAAATTAACGAAGCCGCCATCAAATACATCAATGTGAGATATAACATAGCAGGGTAAGCTTTCTTATCGAATTTAAGAAACCAACGATCTTTCAATAACTCAATACTGACTCAGTCAAGATTTCGAATGCCGAATGTCCGTTTTCAAACGTTTTGTATCAAATATGAATTATCATATGTAAATTATTCATAGTTAGGAATATTTCTTCGGTTAATATGTTTAAACTAAACTTGTCCTTCCAGGACTAAATATCTCTCGTGATAAAATGTCAAATTTATTCTGATGTGGCCTTGACCTATATATGTTCCTTGACCTCATATCTGGATAATGACACCTTCGGTCGTAAAAATAAAAAATACCTCTAAAATGAAGATAATCAAAAATAGCTAGTGCATATCTTTATACGGAAGTTAAAGAGAAAAAAATCCATGCGCAAGTTTCTCATAAAATGTCTACACAATATTGTGTCTACAGACAGACAAATAGACTGGAAGGTGGACATGACATAATTAATATATTCTCACCCCAAATTCGATACTGGTTATTATAATCACCAGTTCAACCCGATGCATTAATTTTATGGCTACCTCCCAAACTGAACACGACATTAATTTCAGAATGTCGCCGGCTGATCTTTGGCATGGTTTTTATAAGACCACGAGCAGTGTGTTTACATTCGAGGACGGCACGGCCTGTACTTCCGGTGTGTACGGTTCTGTCCATAACACGTACCCCTGGCACTCCGGCGAGCCAGATTCCTCCAGCCCATGCATCCGTTTAAAGTATATGGGCTCTCAGCAATTCGTATGGGCAGATTATGGCTGCTCAAGCTCCTACAGGTACCTGTGCCAAGGTAAATTCAGAGATATTGTTCATTGTGAAAAATCAATTTTTTAGTCTCCAGCTAAGAAAACTCTTTTGATATGAATGTAAACAATTATATTTACATAATTTCCCGCCATTCTAAAATGATTGAGGTAAACTAGTCTCTGTTGCTATCTTAAGACCAATTCACCACCATTCCTACCACCACGACAACACCCACCACGACCACGACTACCACACCCGCCACAACCACCACCACTGAACTGGCGACTACCACCAAACCATGGTGGTTCGTGGAGTACAGCGAGGACGGCAAAGCTATTGGAGCCAATGGACTGGTAACACTTATCAGTTTTTAATCGCTTTGCATGTGAATTGGTCAAGAAAATATTGCAAAAAGCGCCAAATTTTCCAAATTAATCTGTTTCAATCTTTTGAAAACTGGCAAATGCAAAAAGATTCAGATAATTTTGATGAATGTTTTTCTTTTTCTCAAGTTTGCGTTGAAGAAAATTCACTGTAAAAATCAAATTTACTTGAGCATAAAATTTAGGTTATTTCAATCCATGTGTATGTATCTTTCCGACCTATATGTTATAGCGGGTGCCCCTTGACTTTTTCATTATCGCTCATTATCGTTGTTATACTTTTTATAAACTTTTGCAGCTAGAATAGTTACGGGGCTTTTATGAATCTATGCATTTTAAAATGGTTGGTACCCCATTAGGCAATCCAAAAATTTATTTCAATAAACTATCTATTGACTATTTCAACTTTACTTGTTATGAATACTTTCTAATATCTGTACGTGTTGAATTTTCCCCCGGCAGACCTTTGACAAGTCGTCGCCCCCCGCCAGGTTTGGGATTATCGGGCTGGCCATTGGTTTCTCCGTCTTCTCCGTTCTTACCGTCGGCGTTTGCGCCGTCTGGTTTTGTTGCCTTAGAAACAAGGACGACTACCGCCACCAAGAGGAAGAAGAAGAGGAAAAACCCAAAAAGGTCTCCCCGAAGGACCTGAAGCCCCACGGTCTGCAATACATAGCGTAAAACCACCCGGTCACGCCTACACCGGAACCCGCTAATGGAACTTCTAATATCAGTAAAATACGGCGACTGATGAAAACTGACTAGACATTTGTTGAGCTTGTAGAAATTTTTAACCACACCTTGTAGATTCATTTTATTAGTTGATTGAAAGCATTACAGTGTATACTATCTACCTGAAATCAACATTTAAACTGTTAAGTACCCACTATGAGGATTGCAATTCAGCAATATACACGCATGTAATTAGTGGAATTGTTTACATATATCAGATTGTGAGCAAATCAATTTATTGACATACTCTACATAGTATTCCAGAATTTCTGATCATCAACATTTTTCACTCTGACAAGTTGACTGATAGGTGGAACCAATAGATCCAGGCAGGTAGCATCGTTTTTGAAAGCGGGGGGGGGGGGGGGGG
>WFKH01011437.1:21663-34819 GCA_016163765.1 Magallana hongkongensis
GGGGGGGGGGGGCAACTCCATGATAATTCAATTTTTTATATGTAAATATAAAGAAAAATCTTTGCTGAGAGAAAAAGTGGGGGGGGGGGGGGGGCGGCCCCCCCCCCCCCCCCCGCCCCCCCTGCTCGTTGCCTGAGATCGTTTTCTTTGTATTAAAACTCTCTTTTAATTTTATTTTATTTGCAAATACTATTGCACAAATTAAACTTACCTTTATCTCTTGTGCTGTGAATTTTCTATGTAAAGTATCATACCTCAATAATTATTCTGTTTTGTAACATATCCTTAAAAATCATTCTTACCAATTTTACATATACATATTTTCATTAGTAAGTGACCTATACTTGATGACGTCACAATTTAAATTCATACTCTTGTTTTACTGGAATTGTTTAATGTTTTGTTCCTGTATTGCAATAAATATGTATCTGCATCTCAACCCATAACTATTGTTTTTTCTTTCTTATCAAAATGTTGTATCAATGCATGATGTAATCATATATTTAAAACAGGGGGATATATAAACGCAAACACATATTATTTTTTCTTTTAACTATAGTTATCACATGTTTTCCTCAATATGTGGTACATATCAGCAATGTTGTTGATATTACCTTGCGATGACGTTATAATCGACAAGGTTCGGGTAAAGAAAACACAACTCGTTGGATAAAAATCATATACCATAACAAACCATTAAAGATCATTCACATATTCGCTACGAAAATGTCGTAGCTTCAATGGAAACTTGCCGCTATGTACACCAAACCGACTTAATATGTACAAAGGGAACTACAATGAGACAAAATAAACTTTTAGAAACAAAAAACCTGTTAAACGGCAAAAAACTTTACTGTTTCAAAACGCGTCATCTGCTAGCCAAATATAGTGACAGATGCAGAATTTCTTTGGACGACAAGATTAATGATAACTAATTGTATCGCTTTGATAATGTCCAGTTTTTATAGGACAATGTAGAAAACTAAAAATGATTGTAATTTTCATTCGGGGTTCACGTGCAGGTGTAAAAGATATTTTTAAAAATTTTAAATGGTGGACATCAGCCAATCAGCGATCTAGAAAGTAATCTATCATGCACTTATATTATTCAAAAGTTGATGGCTGTACAGATTTTTTAACATTTCAATTGTTGACAATTCGACTACCCAGAATCATACAAAGGGATGTTTGAATGAAAAAAATTTCCATGATGACATCAAAGAATATAACAAATTTGATGACGTTAATATTATGGATGATGGCGTAATTTATTCTAATGATGACTTCAACTGTAAAATAGCGCTTCTATACACTTCTTTTAGAGCTGTTTGAAACCTTGAATCAAAAATACCATACACAAAACAGTTAACGACATTGTTGACAAATATGAGTCTCATTGCTAGACGATAAAGACTCAATTCAGTCGTGGTCATATTCGCCTTAAAGTTTTCTTTCAAACACAAGAACACACCGAGAATGAGGTAGGGGAGGAACACTACAATGAAGATGGCAGTGATAATGAAAGGGATGATTGTTGAACGGTGACTGCTTTTCGTTTTTTTACCGGTTGAAACCAACCGGATTCCTGTGATCTCTTGACGCACTGGGGACGATTTGTTGTCTTTCTCCGAACTTCTAAATCTTCTTTCATCGGCAATATTCTCGATATTTTCAGAACCAGGTGAATTGGTACTTTCTCTACCGCTTGGCATTTTTAATGTGTCTTTATCAGAAACATCGGAGAATGAGGATGTTAGGATTTTACTTCCGGTATGCGCACCGATACTAATATAAGATATCGAGCTCTGAACAGGTTGATCACGTCGATGGAGCAACGATCTGCGGCGGTATAGAGAGATCCCGATACAGGTGTAGCTAATAATCAAGATGAACAAACAAACAACGAAAATCAGGTACAAAATAGAGAGGTGAACTAAGGGTGGATTCCAGTCCTCGTCCGCGTCATCATCAAAGAAACACGTATGAACAAAAGAACCATCGGCGACTTTCACTCGACGCAACCCATGGACGTAGAGAACCGGGGCAGATATGAGGAAAGATAAGACCATACCCCCAGTTATATACCGTCTGCACATGGTATTCGTCCACTGAGGCTTCAATGGGTAACAAACCCTTTTGTATCGTTCCCGCGACAAGAGAGCGAGTGTAAATATAGAGCTGAGACTGAGAGTGGCGCTGATAAGTTTGAAGAGCTTACACCCGGCCTCACTGTAGAAGTCATAGGGGTACATCAGATCCAGGATCTCCAGCGGAATATCACAGACGCAGACGACCAGATCAATGAAGGCCAAGGCCAGGACGAACGTGACGTAGGTCGACTTCCGGTTATAACGGAAGAGAAATATGCCAAACACATGACCGTTAGCTATTGTTCCGATCACCATGAGAACGAAAAGGAATACAATGGCCGGAGTGGTGCCAGCATCGACTGGGTCATAAGATTCCGTTTTGTTTAAAGTCACGCTAACATTCATCATCTGCAATAAAACAATACAAAAAACATCAAAAATTGCTACAGAGTTAATATTTTGTCATTTAGTTTGATTGAAGCACTATAAATTATAAAATCTATACATAAACATTTTGCAAAATAAAATAAATACGGGATCTTTTTGATTGTACTAAGAACAATTTTTATTTGCGTGCGAGAATTTTTCGCGATCAACTTTAATCAAAGGCCTGATTGAAGTTCCCGTTTTGGTTATTTGCGGTCGATTTTCTTTATAAAAATAACTCTTACCTATCAGTGCAATACAGTTGAAAGCGATATAAATAAAGAATTCCAAGATTTCCCCTTTGAAATATTCCCTCTTTTATTTTAGCTTATAATTCGTAATAGGAAGGATGTTGAGAGGCCATTTTGAGACATTAACCCAAAGCAAATATGGTTTTACAGAAACGGGGTTATAGGAGGAGCAACATCTCCATCCCTCTTGATTGATAAATCTGTAGTTTGGAAGAGTTGTTTGAGTAATCATATTGTATTGACGTGATTAATTCGAGGTGATATGACTTTATGAAGTTGTTATTGGAATGTTTGTTTCAAAGAGAAATTAAAGCAAAATTAACTGTGGTCTATGTCCGACAATGAACACGTCAATATAAACCTACTCCGTACACGAGGCGAGCGAGGGACAGACAGACGTCACCGGATTAATGGACATAGGAACAGTAACAGACGTCACCGGATTAATGGACCTCGGGAAATGCGGCCATTTGGATATCTTCCTCAACAAAATTGATCTGAGAAATCATTTCGAGTGACCATCCAATTGTATATAGAAGACATATACAGATAAGTTAGATTTGTATAACTACAACCATAATCGTTTTGTTATCAATAGTATATTACAGGGAACTCAGATCACTTTCTGCTATTCGCTCTTAGTCCTACTTTATATAAGTCATCGACAAAAAAGCATCTAAATATGAAAAGCACATACTACATACGTGTGGTTACAGGTAATGCCACATTTATTAGTATCTTATCCCGAATATTAATTAATCCTCCTTGCGCCAGAAATATATGACCATCCGACACTTACGAATACTGAGAATATGAATTTGAAGCCACACAGAAGATTAAAGTTACACTTCAGTTGATGGGAACTTTGGAATATACCTTTAACATGCTTTCTTTGACCTCTTAAAGATCCTTGCTATTAACAGTTTCGCTAACACCGATGGCATGGTTCCATAACGTCAGACACGGAATAACGTCACTGCTGTTTTAACGCGTCGTTTCTTACAGGAAAATTAAGATATTTCAACACAAAACCTGGGAAAATTATTCGGTCTCATTTATTGGGGCATGGACCAAGTTTTAATGTGAGGATGAAGTAAAATAAACAGCTTTTGTTCAGTGGCTCAATGAAACCAAAACAAAATGGCCGTCTGTAGGGTAGACCGGTATACATGTAGATCAGATAAAATAAATTCACAAAGAAAACCATAACCCGTGTATTAATTATTTGATATGAAAGCTCTCTGGATGAAATAACAAGAATACAGTAGTTGTATGCCTACCTATCAAACCATTTTCAGAATAAACAAACATTTACCCATTTCGTTAAAATAACATATGATGATTTAATATGCTGTGAGTTCTCTGTGTTCCTATCCACACAATGAGAGATCGATCTATTTCCGGGTTGGCTTTATCTAGTGCCAATATATTTCTATAAAAACAGCGTTTGAGTTCCATAACCATTCATAACAACGTTCCGAGATGGGTGAAAAACGTAACATACTGACGTCCAATCCAGCAAATCGTACGGGTTGGACGATCCCAGGAGGCTTCAGATCTGTTAATGACCAGTGATAGAGAATTCTTTATCGTGCCAGTACCTAGGGCGATAGCTGATGAAGGATCAGTAGCCTTACGTTGAATTTAAACGTAGTAAAATTCCTTACAAGATTTGACATCAGATACAGTAGGCCAGTGTTGATTGTCTCGGGTGTGGTTCGACCCCTTAGTGGTGCAAAGAAAAAGCACGAACTCTCCCCCACCCCACCCTCTGACTTGACTACGCTTATTGTCCATTATTATTTTACAAAAATATTCGATCGAATACTTGATGAAATGATCAGAAACATATACAATATTAATACCCCCCCCTTTTTTGGGGTTATATTTCTTATTTACTTACATATGTATTTATGTTTGTACTAGGTTCTCCCACTTCTGTACTTCACTATGTTTATTAGTTGTAATTGTATACGCTGATAAACTGCAAAACTTAAGAAAATAAAGAATGAATGAATATTCACTAACATACCGATTGAAAATTAATTACGTACCATATCCGTTAATAATTTAATCAGTATGTATTTTTAAGATATGGCTTCCAAAGCTATAAACTAAAAAAAAAATCCGAATTCCGATTTCATTATATAATTGGTCAGTGTGTGTGATGGTATTCTTGCCGATATTTTAAAATTTAATATTTTTTTAATGTATGCTAATTTTCAGAAAGTTATAGGCCTTATTTATTTCAAGTATTTGAATATAATGCAATGTTATTTCGAGCAGTTTCATTTGATTCACCAGAGACATCCTTACCAATTAAAAAAGCAAAAATAAAAACCAGTTTCACATCGGGACTTAGGACATGCGGTCTTTCCTTTAATCAATCCACTTGAATTGAAGTTCAAGGAATGCGCGTTTGTTGAGATAATTACAAAATGATGAAGTCCTTGGAAACCTGGGATAGATTAAAACAAGTAAGGAAGCAGACAGTCGCAGGATCATTAGGATAAATCAGACACGATAATGACCTAGCCAGAAGCAGGATTGTTAGAGGAGAAATCTACTTCGGTTACGTCATTTATCGAGACGCGGCCATTATAACGATGTACGGTAGCTTAAAAACACTTGAAAGAGGGTTTTTCTCATTATAATTTGTATTAATAAAATTAAGGGTACTTGATTGTTTCAGAAATCTGCAATTTATTGATTAAGAGAGATGGCCATTTTAAGACTATATTGATCTCTTTAAGAAGAAGAGTTCTGTATAAAGATAAAGGAAAAAAATTAATGTTTTGATGTTAAAATATTTAATATTTTTCCTTACTAAATAATAGTTTATAGCTTAAAAAATCATATCTTAAAATTAAAATCAGATCTGATGGCTAATTTGTTGACCACTCAGCCCCCTTATAAGATAAATAAATCCTTGCGTGAGCGACATTATGTACAGATTTATGTAAAAAAAACTGCACAAAGTTGAATTTCCTTACAACAAAAGAAATGAATAATTTATTTTATAGGAATTGTATATATAGATTTTACACTGAAAAATTAAAGATTACATTTATTGTTATTACTTTTTATGTCACGTTTAATAACAACTGTAATTTATGCAAGAGTTTTCAGAAGTGTTCAAGTAGGCCTTTAAATTCTTTGTTACAAATACTTTTCTTGAGCAATCAAAGGTAATTGTTACATTTCTTTTCATCTGAAAAAATCCTATTGCCATTCACCTGTGTATGATAAGCATTCCCAGGGTCAATGTTTAAAATCAGGACATTCTATTCATGTTAATTGTGGGAAAGTATATCAATAATTTTTTATGTCTTTCAAAAGGTCACTATGACATTAGATAACAAAATACCAGAAATAGATATCTATATCAAACATTCAGACAAATACGGTATATAACTATTGTATAAAGATGACAAATAATTTACCTGTGGATGAGCCAGTTCGATACAGCCAACAGAACCTTGATTTCTTCCTCAAATACTTTGATCATGTTTTGAAACGGCCTTTTCTGGTACCTATATAAATGGAATTAAATACCGCTTGTCTTGGGGGCAACCAATGGAAATCCGATTTTGCGCTTTGTCCTGCCCAATGGCCAGTCAAAACACAGGTACAACCCACTGTTCAATACGTAACAGTTGCTATTTTGTGTCACGAATATTTATTTTATTATTCAAACTGTCGCTTGGGAGATTAAAATAATCAAGAATTCAACAAACATAAAACAGGTGTTTTTTAATCGTGCATTTAATTCTTGCTTTGAGTTGATAGATCTGCTTCGTGAATTTAATAAGTAGTTGAAGGTTTATATACATGTATTTGTGTAAACACATGTATATGTTAAATATCCCCGGTATGTGAAAGTGAAGTTTAAAATTTGTAAATTATAACTAAGGAAACTGATTAATATAAGTGTTTACTTGTTTCCGAATCCTTGCTGATTATGTATCATTGTATGTTTATGTTGTATGTTGTATTCATAATCACACCATCCTTAGGTAATTAAAAGGCTTTCAAGAGTCAGTTTCATGTGTTCAAATGATGGACTAGACTTCTTTGTATTTCAAAGCGTATGTACATGTTGATAGCAGTATCAGAACTTTTACATAAGCTTTATGACATATGAGAGGTTTACGTTTGTTCAATATACATGTATGACACCAGGGGCCAGGAAGGGGCTTCCAATTTCAGTTTACCAATAATTTTAATATTTTTAATTAAATAATGGAAGTTAGGTCTTGTGAAATTACCGTAGAAGAAAGCTACCTCTGGGGTTCAGTTAGATGGTCTTACAACCGGGGGGCTGGGTTTTTTTTCACAAAAAACTTTATTCTATAGAAAATTGAGTATTTATTTTATGCAATAACTAGTATGTCGGGGGGGGGGGGGGGGGTTCATGTGTCACAAAATTTAAGAAAAAGGGGGATAAATTGTAACCTTTTTTATTTGCTCCAGTCACTTTTGCGATTTATTGTTTCTTAAATTATCCGAGTTTACAAAACTCGTGCTGTATAATAAAAAGTAGTTTCAGATTTTGCCAAAGTACTACTTAATTTACAATTTATGTTTATTCTCTCATTCAAAGTTTCCTTAGAGATTTATTCATGAAAGGCCCGACTGCAATGTGGTAGCAACTCGATCGAGAAAGGATATACTAAAGTAAAAAGTAAAAACAAAACCAATAACGATGAGATGGTAGATTCCGTGGATGAGTCCGGCGAGTAATCCGTAGAACAGAGTCCTATTCCATCATCTCTGACGTTACCAACTTAACCGGTTAATTTTATGCCCTTTATGATTAAAGAAGACTCTGACAGCTGATTATGATTTTGTTAACTGCAGGTTATAGGTGTTTAAACCAGATAAACAAGAGAAAAGCTGTCAATGTGACAGCAAACCGGTTTTTCTTTTGTGTGAACAGTATCTAAAATTCATTTGTCAACTCTGAATTGATAAACACTACCTATCCAAAGAAATGGGGTACTCTAAATGCAATATTTTGCCAAAAAATAAAGTTCAAAAGGTGGTATTTTTTTCATAAATTATCAAAAATCAAAATCCAAGTGATATGCACATCTCTGATATATGTGCAATTGATCTGCGAAATAACAACTTCCTATCTTGAAAACTGAAGGAGGAGTTATCCGTACAGTAAGGGTACCCTATATGCAATATTTTGCGAAAAAATGACCCTTTTGGCAGCCGCCTGCCCGCCCGACCGCCATTTTCACCATTCCAATAACCGGAATTTACTTTTGGAAAACCCGGTTAAAAATGTCTTGTTAGCAAGAAAACGTTGAACCGTACAAATGTAGCTTCCTTTTTTAAAGACCCATTTCATGACCGTACGGTTACTAAAAAAGTTGGCGGGGCCTAATTAAAACAGGTGTTTTTTACCTGGAGTGACCAGGGTCCGTCGAGGTCCTAATGACTATAGACAATGAAATACACGGAACGAAAAAAATATTGAAGATATACTAGAAGTGTATAAATCCATCGTTTACAAATGAATTAAATTCATTTTCTTTGAATAATTTTCTTGATTTGACCTATAATTCATTTGATGTACTGTATTTATAAAAAAAAAAATTTAACTCTCTCTCTCTCTCTCTCTCTCTCTCTCTCTCTCTCTCTCTCTCTCTCTCGTTTTAAACTTAAGTATTTTAAGGATTCTCTATAAAATACGGGGGAAATTAAACAATATTAATATTCTAATATTCTTTCTAATGAATTCCTGTATTTCAACAGGAAATTAAAGCGATGTTAAAAAGGTACAGTTTTATATTAACTAGGATTTCTCAATCTACGCTATCCGTAAAATTAAAGAACAATTGTTAAATAACACAATAAAACCTTAATCAGTGATAGAAGCTAGGTTTTTTTTATCCTTTATCCCTGAACGTGCTTGACAAGTCGTGCCTTTGTTGCATTAATGTGGACAACAGGGAACTCGTGTACACTCATATAATCTTCTAGTTTAATCAGAAATAATGACCAGGACATACGAGGTTCTAAGATCTCATAAACTGAGGTTTTAATTTTCAGACAGTCATTACCGACCTCGATTTGACAATTCATTACATCATAATGAACAAAGAGTGTCCTTTTTCAGTCGTTCTCTACAAAAACGTTGTTGTGTTTTGTGTAAAGACAGATCAATTGAGGATGAAAAACATTTTTTTAAACTGTGAATTTTACGAAAACAATAGAAACTCTTTCTTTCATTGTGTAAATTTAGATAAAAATTCAGATGAGACTGTCAACTTTTAAATATTATAATGGGAAAAATCAAAGATAAACGGCCAAATATCTCAATTTAATTTACTCAGACAAAATTATCTGTACAAATGAAAGTAAATTCATGCGCTCAATCTACTGTACACTCAACAAAACTTCTAAGTGTTCACCCTAATAAATAGAATAATTTTGAAATTACGAAATAAAATGATGTGAAATTTTCAACATGTCGTAACTGATATGTCTTCTCATCAACAGCACTGATAAAATAAAACAACACCGATTGAAATCATTTACCCGTGACGAAACGTCAAAACATAAAATTGGTATTTTTCTGCGTATGCGTAATATGATTGTCATTATTTTTTAATTGATTTTAGTCATTGGTGATAGTTTCAAAAGAAAACTACTTAACATGGCCAAAATGATCACTGCAAACACAACCAGAGCCGTTGGAATACTGGTACCTGCATTGTTTCCACAACAGATCGTATTTACTTTAAATTTGCTGTTTGTTTTTACCTCGACGTTGTTTTAAATGTTAAACAATCCAAAGGAAACTTTATTTTAATACAATTTTTTTTATTTCGTAAGCGTAATATCATTTTCATCGGCAACTTAAGAGAATCCAAAAATTCTGAGCAAAATTTAACCAAACCAGAAGTGTTAGTGATATCTAGCAAAGGTCAACATATCGGGTCGCAACCTGAGGTCAAGGTCAATGCATCGTTCTTAACAATTTGAAAGTGAAGTGGAAATCAGTCACCCTGACGGCAAGTCAAATAAATGTGATTATTTCATATATGAAATACATTATACTGGGTGAACACTTAGAGGTTTTGTTGAGTGTATAGGTCCAATGGGCCGGGTGTAATTTAATGATGTATAATATTGTAATGCACTATACTTTTGACATACATGTACACGTCACTATAATAAAACATTTACTTACTTACTTGCTTACTTACTTTCTTACTTACTTACTTACTTACTTACTTACTTTGTATGCAAAGTTTGATGTACACGCGATATTTTACACAAAAAATAAAATATAAAAATGTAATATTGATATCAAAGAAATATTTAATATTTAAAAATAGTCGTATAAGGGTAAAGTTGATTGTGACATACTTGTAAGTACATTAGTACAAACAAAGAATTCAACGGTGTAATAAATGAAAATAAAATGAAACCAGCCACAGTCAATGGTAAAACTAACAAAAGTGTTGATAGTGGTGATATGCTTTAAATCTCTACAGCCAGTCTTATGTTGCCATTGTATAGTAGATTGTGGTAGATTATAACTGGTTGCTAGGAGACGGTCGGCTAGTTTACGGTACATGTACTAGTAGTGATTTGTTTCTGCGGAAATTAAATGTTTAATAGAGAAACTAATAAAACGAAGAGTTTAATTATATAAGATATTGTATTTATGTTAATTAATTCTAAAAATTAATATGTAGTAAGAAGTAAGATATTTATATTTCAGCATACAAGGATAATATTTGTATTACTTGACGCCACACATTTTGAATTTTAAACGAAATGCAGATAACCAAACTTAGAATTGAATTAGTCGTTCAAAGTTTCTTAATGATGTAGAATTTTTTGTGGTATTTCACAACTTACATTGGTATCTCAACAGTAATAACAATAAACGAAATATTGTTATTTTGTTAAAATTATTATTTTGTATGCTAACGTAGCAGGTCTACTTACAAAAGTACAGGAAAACTTATTTATCTTGTTTAGTGTAAAACAAGAAAGTATGATGTTAACACTGAAAAACAAACAAAAAATGATTGTTACAAAGGGACAAAAGAGTTGATTTTTATTACTACAATAACAAAGAAATTAACATATTAGTAATTCAATAACAAAGAAATTAACATACTAGTAATTCAACACTTCGAACGTCTTAGAGTATTATAATCATAGTCTGGATCGTTTACTAAGACTAAGTATGCACTGAAAGTGCTATCAAAACTATGTATGTTTTTTTTTTCAAAAAGTAATTAATAATTAACATCTTTCTTTAGATTATTAATTAGTTTTTGTTTGATAAAATATAATATCAGTATTCTATCTAGTGTTATTTGGTTGTGAAGTATGGGGTTGTGGTATTATTTGTTGACATGATAGAGAATGCATGTAAAAGTATGTTAAGTGAGTATTTTACTAAAATAAAAAAAACCCACTACCCCCAATAATTCGATTTATGGTGAATGGGAAGAGTACCAATAATTGTACGTATTAACACGTGACAGGAGAAAGCGATTTACGCTCTGTTGAACGGTGTCATCGCGGATAGCTGCGGAGAAGTAAGGGTCTCTAGGGGTAAGAAGTATAGGTCTCATTTGCGGTGTCTCAAATTAATGCAGACGGACCATTTGAGATTTATATATTCTTGGATACAAAGCCAAGAGGGTGTTTTTAAACAATAGGTTTCAGACTGCGGTCTGGGTGGATTTGGTTCAGCACAATTGCTGGAACGTAGAGTTTCAGACACATTAGGTCTCAAACACAGAGGATAGGAAGGAAAATTTATTATATCATTTAATCATATTTGTAATCAAAGTGAGGTGATTTTTGTTGTTTATAATAATCAAATCAAACGTAAAGTTACGTTAAGAAAAATGAATATTATTCGTGGTTAGAACCCACAAAACACATTACAATATATTTAGACTTTTTTATTTGAATGTTTCCCTATATCTTTATACAGAGTTCTTCCTTTTAAGGAGATTCATCGTCTAAAAATGACCAAGACCATATAGCCCTCTTAAACGGACACAATTTATCTCCTACCTTATTTTATAAAATTAGGTCAAAAACAACCTTTTTTATTATTGGGTCAAAAAAGCTAGAAATGGCTCTAAAAATTAAATGATCAAAAATTTGATTTAACGCATGTGAAAATCTATTCAATTCCTTTGTAATACCAGTGTTGGACTATACATCCAGTGTCTAGGGAATCGACAGGTTTCTATCAGTAGATAGTTTTTTTCGAGATAGAGCTGTTCGATTTGCGCCTTCATTGGCCGTTTACGGAGACTTTGAATGCGTGCCTAGTCAATGTAAACGTTGGAAAAATGAAATCTGATATTGAAATTAATTTCTATTCTTGGACGATTCACGTTTCAGGAAATGTATATTAAGTTAAATGTAGATTAAGTTGATTGCAACAACTGTAAAAATAATTGGTGCAACGATTTGAAAGAAATATCTTATTTTTTAGAATTATATAACTTTTTCGACTCGATGCTGATATGGTTGGTTAAAAAATATACACTATTTTTATTCAAACCTTTGTTTGAGGCGATGAGCTTTTCAATATCACCAAATTACGTATAAATGTATATACTTGTACTTGTAACTATAAATAATGATTAACTTCTACCATTACTACCCCTACTGCTACTATTACTAATACTAGAATAGTACTAATACTAGAATAGTACTAATACTAGAATAGTACTACTACTGGAATAGTAGTAATTATTAAAATACATATGTATGTAATTTTTGTAAGAAAAAAATATTGAAGAATATTGCTATAGTCTTTGTTGTACAATGTTGAAAGATATGAGAGATTTCAAGCATTCATAAATATCATTCAAGACCAAATCTTTTTTTGTTAAACAAATGTGTACATTTATTTTTTTATCAACATTGTTAACGAGAGGGCAAACCCCTATATATAGCCAGGGAGATAACAATAAACTGTTCAAACTAATAAAAATGTTCATCCTTGATATTCACAGTTTCTACGATGCAAAAGTACCATTGGGTTGGTTTTTCTATTTCTAACAGTAATAGACCATTGTAATATTTAGACGAGGTGTTTCTTTGATATCATAATTTCCAATGCTAAGCCATATAAACGAATGAATTTAACGGTATGTGTTTAATTTAACAGTTTGGATTATTTTCATACTACATCTTTTCATTCCAAATAATAATGTATAAATACATGTTTGGGTACGTATGTACTTCGATTTTCATTTGAATCATTAATATATATAGTACATTTCTTTGTGTTATTAAATTAATATTACCCTTTCAAGGTAAATTAATCTATTATCATATCTGCATCCTCAGAAATAGATTCTCATAACCTCGAGTCTTTGCTCA
>WFKH01011438.1:0-21259 GCA_016163765.1 Magallana hongkongensis
AAACTGGGGCCCCAGGCGGGGTTCAAAGTTTAACATTGAAATACATAGGAAAAATGTTTAAAAATCTTCTTCTCAAGAACCACTGCACCAGAAATGCCAATATTTACACAAAAGCTTGTATATATAGTGAAGATTCTAAATTGCAAAAATCGTGACCCCCGGACCAAAATTGGGGCCCCATACGGGGTTCAAAGTTTAACATAGAAATAGATAGGAAAAATGTTTAAAAATCTTCTTCTCAAGACCCACTGCACCAGAAATGCCAATATTTACATAAAAGCTTGTATATATAATGAAAATTCTAAATTGCAAAAATCGTGACCCCCGGGCCAAAACTGGGGCCTCAGGCGGGGTTCAAAGTTTAACATTGAAATACATAGGAAACATGTTTCAAAATCTTCTTCTCGAGAACCACAATGTTTTACAGTTTGTGAGATTATTATGCAAGGATCCTTAAATAGTGAAAATTCTAAATTGTAAAACCCGTGACCCCCGGACCAACACTGGGGCCCCAGAAGGGGTTCAAAGTTTAACATAGAAGTATATAGGGAAAGGGTTAAAAATCTTTTTCTCAAGAACTACAATGCAACAGTTTGTGGGATTCCTATGCAAGTATCCTCAACTTGTCAAGATTCTTATTTGTGTAAGCCGTGACCCCAGACCAACACTGGGGACCCAGAAGGGGTTTAAAGTTAACATAAAAATATATAGGGAACTTGTTTGAAAATCTTCTTCTCAAGAACTACAGTGCAACAGTTTGTGGGATTACTATGCAAGCATCCGTGGCTATTGTAGATTCTAAATTGGTAAAATCGAATACTGGGGCCCCAAGAGGGGTTCAAAGTTTAACACAGAAGTAAATAGGGAAAATGTTAAAAATCTTCTTCTCGAGAACTGCAATGCTACAATTTGTGAGATTAATATGCATGCAACCTTGGATAATGTAGATTCAATATTTTTAAAATAGTGACCCCTGGACTAATACTGGTGACCCAAGACGGATTCAAATTTTAACGTTAAAGTATATTTGGAAAATGTTTAAAAATCTTCTTTTCGAGAACTACACTGCTTTAATTTATCATATTACTACGTAAGCATCCTCAAATAGTGTAGATTCTAAATTGTTAAAGCCAACCATAAACCCTGGACCAATACTGGGGCCCCAGAAAGGGTTTCAAAGTTTAAAATAGAAATAGCATATGATACCAAATTGAATGTTACAAGGAACTGTTGTTCAGGTGAGCGATGTGGCCCATGGGCCTCTTGTCATCTCATTGTTTTGTATCGTAGTTATTTGACAGCCGGCCGTTAAAATTCCCTTTAATAATGAAAAACAGAATTGTTTATTGTTAATAAAAATACTGTTGTGCAGCACTTTGGTTATAATTTGACTCATTATAAATTAGATTAATTTTTGTATTAAAATTATATAGCCTATATAGTCTGTAGGAAAAAAACTAAGCGAGGGGTTCACAATTGTTAGCCCACTTCATTTACAGGGGATTGTTGATAATTGCTCGATTCTCGGAAAGAAAACCTTACTGAACTCACGAATGAACAAGCAATAAATTTAATCTTTTGAAATACCATTTCATTTATCAATAAAGGTCTTTCGATTCTTGCATGACGTCAGAAGAAGCATTCCGGAATATTTTAATATTATCAGTTTTAATATTAGTGTAATTGATTCATAGTTTTGCCAAAATTTTTTGATTGACCAGATGATATCCCGCGCAAGCGCGGGAATTAACAATTTACACAATAATATGATACAATGCTTAAAATGATGAACCCCCCTTTTTTTGTTCATTTTTGTACATACTTTGTCCGAATTTTTTCTTAATTGCTTTCTTAGCCTATTCTTTAAAACTGAAATAAAAACACAACTGCATGGCTGAATATTAAGAGGAGTACGCAGCTAACTGGAAAAAATATGAACTTTTTAATTTTATTTCAAACACGTGAGTGGGTATTTAGTGCGTCGTATCTTTTAATTTTGATATTTAAGTCAAACTTCGCTATTATTTTTACCACTGTCCCAAAACAGAATTTCAGATAAAAAAAAAACTGTTTTGAATAAAAACAACTGGGGAGGATGTCCCCCCCCCCCCTCCCAATTCAACTTTCCCGTTTTATGCATACGTCATTTATTCATATAGACTGTTCATGATTTACAAGTTAATGTATAAGGTTTACTACTCTACCAATATTTCGTGCCATAAAAATGTATGAAATTAAAAAAAGCTAGCGTATGCATATTTATTTCGATATTTTAAACCAAAGTTGTCAGATCCAAAGTATCTGTCCAATGGTGAACTCGCACTTCACTTTCCCCCATGACGTTAATTAGTCAACCCGCGTTCCCAACACTGCTGTTCACATTTTCTAAGGATGAGTTTTAAATTAACACACGTACATGTTCGGTCATCAAAATAAAGTTACCACAACATTTACAAAAGTCGCACATACATACTGTTCTTTGTTGACATATCAAATATTTTCGTCCACGATCGCGTCTCTTTGCATCATGGTTATGCCCATTTGCATATTCCAGCGATCTAACTCACATTAAAACTAGTTTTAACGAATCTTGCTGCACAGTGAATAATATCACAAGCCATCGCATGTATTTCCCTTTTGTTTTCAATTCAGCCGCTTCAGATTTCAACTTTCTATTCGTGTTTAATTCATTAATTTAAGGTCAATAGCTCTGCATCGCTGAAGGCGCATCCGTTTTGAATATTGTTGCTGTTATTGTTGTGTATTCATACGCACCGCTTCGGTTACAATATTTACATTTTTAATCAATAACTCTTCACGTTTTTTGATTTGAAAATGTTTTATTAAATGATAAGAAATAAATTTAATATTTTTTCTTTTGATCGACGTATCAAAGGAAAAATTGACCGGAAAACTTCTTCATCAGTTTTTCCTTTGATACGTCGATCAAAAAAGAAATATCATTAAATTCATTTCATAAATACTACCTAGTAAACTTCTCATGTACATAAAGAATATCCTTTTCATCAAACTGATGAATATTAACAGAAGATTACCAACAATACATGAATTTTGCAGCCCTTTTCGCTCAACAATGCAAATATAAATGATGTGTATGTAGTATGATACGTATTTTTGATCCTTTAATTAAAAACTTGGCATAGTACCTGTAAAAACTTAGCTTGTATTAATTTTGTCCAAATAAAGCTAAAAATCCACTTAAAGCTGAAAAATTGGTTACATGTAGGTATTTCAAAGACCTACATATCAGGCGTACTGAGCAAATACTTATAGGTCATTTATTTACAGTAAATTCTTTTTTTATTGCAACTTTGGTATTTAACAGTTGGCAAATCTATAACTTTGTATTTAACCTGGGGGGTTTTCTTTTTCTTTTAATGTAAACGAGTTCTTCACAGGCTTTTGTGTATTTAAGTTAACTTCTGAAGGATAATGTAGAAGTTTCAAATTTATTTGAACTATACACGACTTCTGTTATTATGTAAACGAGTTCTTCACTAGCTTTTATGTATTTAAGTTAACTTCTGAAGGGTAATGCAGATGTTTCAAATTTATCTGAACTATACATGACTTCTATTATGGCCTTATTTGTTTAAAGGGGAAATATATCTTGGTAAACCGAATTATTCATAACTTGAGGTGCATTTACTATATTATACCCAAGACTATGAGTTCAATTTAAAATAAAAAACGATTGAAATCGGTTGCATAATTAGTTCATACTAATTTAAAAAATAGATTATTCGAAATGATTTTAATAACCTTCATTTGCATTAAACAGGTATTAAACAACCGTATTGCAAAATTATTACGTGTATTCGCAAATGTTTAAAAAAATATCGCGAATTTTACTCGTATATTCTTGCTTTTGCGTTATTATTGCGAAAGTAACGCATATATTTGCAAAGATTTCATATAATAACGGAAAATTTTTCATTATTTGTCAAATGTTCGCGTTCATAAGCAAACGAAAAGGGCTCTCTAGCGAAGCTATGGGAAAATTCGGGTTTAATGTTCAAAGAAGTTACGAAAATAAGTTAACTAGACTTTCGTAAATGATAGATATTATCTCGTTATAACAAAAAAGAAACATTTTACCTTGACAACAATGAGCCCGGATTTTGCATTTATGTTTCAGGCGGCTTTGTTTATTTTTCAGGTTTATTTCAGGTTATTTTCTGCTAGGAAAATTGAAAAATGATACGTTATATTCCCGACTTTTAAAACTTTCTGTGCTACATTCTTAATGTTTTAAAAGAATCACTAAACATTGTTTTGCTTTGTTTTCATAGATTTTATTATGCAGTTTAGCAACCTTCAGTTTGTATCGATTCTTGCAAGACATGCAGTTATTCATAGAATGAATACCGGTATTAATAAAATACTGAAATGAAAGTTGGTCACACATTAAAGTAAGAATGGGGTGTTTTTCAAGAATCATTGTGGTGATCAATAAAACATTGATTGGAGAAATATCGTTGAATTATTCGTTGTTTTCAATAATCTTTGGATACATAATCGTTGTATATATATAGTCGTTTAATGTCCTTAAAACAACATAACAAATATATCATTGGTTTAAGAAATATATTTGAATAGTTCATTTGCGATATTGCCTCGGTTGTAGATGTAAAGATCCTCCCTCAGGAAGAAGTGGACCGGTACACGAGTCGTCTCCTGCAAGATTTGCAGGAGGTAGTTCAGAACTTGGACCACCTTATGGGCGGCGGTACGTACATCATACAGAAACTCTCAGAGTCTCCGTGTAAACGTCGGCTCTGTTTACACACCGCCTGTTATACATTACCCTTTTACAAAGTGTTTATCTAGAAAAAGTCGATTAATGAGCTTAATTCTACACAATATGAATGAAGAACCAATAGAACATTCTTACCTATTTTGTTATTCGGTCGTGTTAATTTTTTTCTATGACACATTTCATGATTGTTTATTTTTTGACTACTTAAGGTCATGGTTATCACATTTCTTAGATAAAAGCTATTTGTTCCAGGCAATGCTGATGAGCACGGTAAGAACGCTATGCAATAACTGTGTGGAATGTTGTGGCTCTTGAAGACTCATTCTGAAGACAGTGAAAATTCTTCACTTTAAAGTTTATATTCAAAATATTTAAAGTTTTCTTTAAAAATGTCGCAGTCAAGAGCTAATAAACTTCTTTACATTAACGTTAAATTACAATATACCAAGAAATAAACTAAAAGAAGGCAACTTAGGAGTCTACTTACAGCAGAGTGCTAAATTAAATTAGGGAGGCTGGGTGGTCAACAAATTAGCCATCAGATCTTCCTTAAATTGTTCGATATGATGTCTCTGTCTATAAACTATCATGTAGTAAAGAAAAACTACATATATTTTACCTTTTCAATTTGGGCATTTTCCTATATTTTTATATAGAGCTCTTCTTTTAAAGGAGATCAATACAGACTTAAAATGGCCACGACCATCGAGCCCTCTAAATACCTAAAAATTTGTACAGACATTAATCTTATAATTATTTTCATTTTAGTAGTATATACTAAAAATACATTATTTTTGTACATGCACATAGAGTTAACCTATTTACTTTATTGACAGGAGAGAAAGCTATTCAGCCTAATACAGCTTCCCCCGGGTTCGTTCAGACGAGAGATATCTCAGGTAAATAATCAACAACACTTAACAGGCTCTAAATAAACCCCAAGATTTCAACCGGTAAATTCATGCAAACAACAAAAAATAAGTATTTTTGTACATTTGGGTACATTTTGTACTGACGCCAATAAACTTTTTAGGTAGGATTTTTGTGTAAAAGTTTTGAAATAAACATATAGATAAATTCATCATTGTAAAACGAATTACAAACTTTATATTCAGTATGCTTACATTATCTAAATCAAGTTTTGTAATCTTATTCAAACTTTTCATTTCTTTTTATAGAGGATGTTGAGAATAAAAAAGGTTTGGATGCAAAGTTTGGTCTGATTGTTGGAAGCGTAAGAAAGGGAGTCGAAGCTGTAATCGAAAAACTGGAGGGTGATACGGATGGTAGGAAAGCGGTTTATAATAATCCAACGTCTCTAAACATACATCTGTCATATTATTAAATTAATGAATGACTATCTAAAATTCGTTTATGAATGTTATTTTGACACTTGTCGTAAAATGGCGAACTATTTATCAAAATAAACGGAACAATACAAAGATTAAGCAAAGTCATTGAGCATTTTTGTATAGCATCTCTTGCAGCAGTGACAAAGATCAGGTTTGCTTAAGCCGCCATCCATAGCATAGGGGCCGAGGCAGAGAACATCTTTAAGTTGGCAGGTAAAGGCTGTTGTGGCATTTAAGACCGAAGTTTGATACATTCTTTTAGTGATTAATATAATAATGTTTTATTTATTTTTTGATATTTTCTCTTTGATATCCGTGTACGTATCTGTTGTTTTTGATTCCTTGTTGATTTGACGTGTTTTTGTATAAAGTAGAGTATTCAGATATATCAAGTACAAGCACATGCTTTACCTTCAAGATCAATGCTATGGATATAAAACAGACAAAACGGTAAGAGATAATTACCATATACATATACTTTTACAATATCATATGATTGATTCTTTCATGTGTACACACCTATCTATACCCCGCGAAGTCAATTACATGTTTTATGTAACTTTTTAAACTATAGTATCATATATATCTATGAAATTTATTATCTTTCTGGCTTGTTATCAGTTTGTCGAAAAACATTTTTCATATTACATTATTTGTGATGATTTCTTGTTTTCGATGAATCTATCTTATAATCGAGTAAAATAGTAGTTCAAAATGAATGACCATTTGAAAAAAACCTACATCGTACTTCGATTGCCGACTCTTTTCTGTTTTGCCCGACTGATGAAGACAATTAACATATGATCAAAAGTCAAGGTTTATTGTTGACTTTGTTACTGTATCTGTAAGCTTTGTTTATAAACGGAAAACAATATTACAAATAGGTTATTTTTGACAGAATAAGAAGGTAAACCCGAGTCAAGCTCCGGACAACCAGAGTGATAGAGAGGTGCTGAGGCTTAAACGTCGCTTGTGTCAATATTTAAAATTCGAAGTAATCACAGCAAAGCCACTCATAATGCCCCAACACGGAAAGTAAGCAGTAGAAAGGAGGCATACAGTTGTTACTTTTTATATTCGTGTTTAAATTTTGTTCACGCCAAATTATGGAGATATCGGAAACTAGTACTAATGCTTCAAATATCACAATAGCCTTCCCTCTTTAATGATAGCGTCTGCATCGTCTTCCATGTTTATTTTGATGTTTTTATTTTGAAAAATGTTTTCTTTCTTTAAATTTGCGTTGGTTTTTTACAGTGTTATAAAGAACTATTCGTTTTCCTATTTTTATTAAAGAATATTTGCAATGTTATCCATGTAGCAACAGCAGTTGAATAACACTTTGTAAGCCCAGAACACTTCTTGGTCCGTGGAGCGCTTATGGCTCCTGGACATCTTGCCGCATTGACATTATGTCGGCTATATTTACATAACTTAACTCTTATAATATAATAAATAAAGTGTTGGTTATTTTCAGCATGTTTTATGTCATTGATACAAAAATCAATCATGTGAACGCATTAGAACCATTTTAACAAGAGCTTGGACTTTGGGTAGTTGGTGTCAAACAGCAATGTGACGTAAGCCTGTCTATTTCATTGCTAGCCACCCAGCCATCGCTCTTTGAAATCAACAAGATTTGTCTGGCTTTTGAGCTAAGACTACGCAATCTATGCATATTTCACTTGAAACCAGCGTCGTTTTTAACTTATTTTGACGCAAGAAATAGATAGTTACGTCCTACTGAAAGTCGAAGGCCTTGTTAAAATGGTTCTATTACTACACCAGGTCAATTTCATTTGGAAAAAGTCGAGCATCTATTTATTGACTTAACTTGACTCAACTTGACTTAACTTGAATCTTCTTCGCACAAGCTTGACTCTGATTAATCTTAAGTCACAAATCGTATTGGAATAAATCATAGCCTCCTGCGTTTTCTTCGGACAATTTTCATTCTACTTTCTAGTATTCCCCCACCCCTTACTAGTGTGGTAAAAACTTAAAACTTTTAGTTAACCAGCTTTTGCACAATTCCACAACCATACGTAAAGGATTTGATATAACTGGTTTAATCATACTTTTAAAGATCTATGTTTTATAATTCTCTTATAAAGCTTTTGTGGAAAGGGCCTAGATCCTTTAAGTTTATTTAAAAGATCTGATTTAGTTAACTTTGTGTCTTGTTAAATTTAAATAGGTCCAAAGGTTCGGTAGGAGTAAAAGCTCTGAAACAAAAGCTAGTTTGGTTATATCTTAATTTTTTGATGAGCTAAAATGGTGACCGAATTTTCAAAAAAAAAATTGTGTCTAGCTGTGAGAAATACATTTCAGTCATTCCAACTCTCAATATAATATATAAGATCTTTGTATGTTTTCTCCAAAAGTCGTTTAACAGCATTTGAACAAGAAATACTCTTACATTTTCAAAAGTTGAAATTTGAAAGTGATTCTGAACTTACCTTTACCGGTAATTCCAAACTTATACTTCTGTGTGTTTTGTTATGTACACTAAACCTTAAATCACATCTTCCAAAATCGCAAAATATCCTACTTTGACTCAAAGATTCGATATAATTTACACGACAATTGTTTTTAAAACACACACACACACACACACACACACACACACACACATATATATATATACAACGCGATATTTTACGCAAGAAATCCGCATTTTATCATATTTGTCATCTTACGTTTGCATGATAGTCTATTAAACACCCATATTGAAACATGGTAGAACAAATCTAACAAGTCATTGTTTCACTTCGTGGGTAAGCTGGCCCAAGCACGAGGATACAAACGACAGCCATTAACGATAATCAAAACACTGATTTATTTAGACGAAACGAACCAATACATGAATTTAGGAATGATGACAGTGGCATAGCTAGGATTTTTTTTAGTGTATTCAAAATCGGCAGGGGGTGCAGGGCCTGGGGCGAAGCCCCCGGAAGCTCCTGGATTTTAGGTTTTAGCTTTTGGATTTCAGGTTTTTTCAATGATGAGATATTGTCTCAAAATGCTACAATATTACATACAGTATGTAAAGGAAATGTTGAATTTTTAAAGAATGTGTATATGATACACGGATGCCCAAGCGGAAACCAACTGCATATGACTTTTGATATAAGGCGTTTTGAAACAGCTCTATTTTTCAAAAACAAAACATACGAACCTTAGATGACAAACTTTTGATCAAGTTTATAATTGTGACTTTGATCAAATTTGAATCCTCCGCCGATTATAAGTATAGACAGAATACAATAACGGGCAAACAGGCAGGCATACACTCAAAATGTATTGTGTTTCCAGATTTTAGTGTGAATATATAAACTGAAAGGAGTTAAAAGTTGTTCATCTCATTTAAATAATTTTATTGTAGATCATTCTTTTAGCAAATAACATGAAAGTCAATGAGGTATATAGTTCGTCCATATATTGTTTCAAACGAATTTACGATGAAAATTGGGTACTTAAATTTGCAGATTATTCCCTGGGTAATTCGATGTGTTTACGTACAAACAATAGGAAAGTCTTAAGACATAGGCTTTGCAAAATTCTGTGTATTCGTTTGCGTTTTTGCGTAAAGGGCGCTACGCCACTGGATGATATTTCTTAAACAAAACTAATAAAAAATCACTTTAAAATTTGTAAAATATATCAGAAGATATAAAAGAGGTAATCTAACAATTTATAATCTATTATTTTACTAGCTGTGGACTCAAGATTCTTCAACTGTTTGCTTAGTAATCAAGAGATATTTAATCTTCTACTGAAAAAGAGTGTGTATTTGAAGTTCTTTATTCAGATATTCACAGAATCGATGTATTACGAAAGTTTCTGTACCCCGTGTCATTTACTGCTCGATCCATGGAGTGTGTGGGACGGTGGGCCGTGTTGGTTCTGGGACTATTGTATTCCGGTGCTTATGTGTCGGGTATATAGTATACTTGTAACTTAATATAATCATATATTTATTTTGATCACTTTGAGCAATTGTTTATTTTGTCTACATTTATTTTTTTTTCTTTAATAACTATATCAGAATGTTACATTTTAAGTTTTAAATTGGCGAGTTTTATATTTTTTATTTAGTATTATAAATCATTACTTAACAAGTTAAAGATCTAAAGTACTAGCTCTTATAAGTGAAATAGTATATAGTTTGGAATCTTTCTCCGTTAGAAAGACGAAATAGTTTTTAAAAAAATTCAGATGCATTAATGAGACAAAACATTTTCTCTTAATAAACTTTTAGAATTATTACCTACTCAGTAACTACCAGATTAAAAAAATGTCTCTTAACAAAATCAAAATGAATGCTTGTCATAAAACTGAGAAAGAATTTAATTGCCGTAGAGCTGTCACAGGGGTACAGGAACGAAAACAGACGAATGCATTCAATCAATTTTCTGTTAAATAAGACGAAGGTACAGTTTCTTATAATATGTGCCCTAAAATTCAAAAGTCGTTTAAATCTCATGAAAATACACATATGTGTGTATATAAAATACCAAGTTATACACTTTTTTCTTGTTTCAAAAAATAATTATGACTTCAACATTTTGGCACATTTCTAAGATTTAGTCAAAAATGATGAAAAATGGCACATTTTCTCATAGATTTTTAAAGAGGAAAATGTGTCCGCAACCGTCGCCCACAACAAAATTAAGATATTTTATGTGTCATAACATGATAAAGTTACATGTATAATGTGAGTTTCATCGTGGGCGACGGCTGCGGACATTGTTTTCTATTTAAAAAAAAACTACTGAGGAATTGGTGTCTTCTCTCAGTTTTATGAAAATTACGGGAAAATGGAATGTTTGTGACGTCACAATTACCCTTGTGAAAGTCTAATCAGGTAACTATTTACAAATTCTTAGTTTATGGGTATTCTTGTGCAGATAAATGTTATATTTCCATTTTTTGTGATATTTTTAAATATCACTTTAAAAGAGGGCATAATATGACTGAAACTGTACCTAGAAGTGACCATTTAAAAAATTTATTGTATTCCTGGTGTTTGCAATTCATAAGAGTATATATATTGAAGTATTTAAGTGCCGCCCAATTTAATTGTTTTAAGAGTCTGAAGTTATTGGAATATTGTTTTACTATTAAAATTGATAAGTTTTCCAATCGTTGTGTATTGCGCTGCTCTGGTATTTACCAAATGATATAGATTTATTATCAAAATTTACATTTATTTGTATACCATTTAACCAGTATTCAATTTTCTTCCATAATTCAATTATATGGTAGCGTTCAGAAAATAGGTGGTCTGTTGTTCACAAAAAGAGCGTAGTGCAGAAGTGACCATTTAAATATTGTATAAGTATTCATTTGTTGCAGAGATTCTGTGTAGTAATTGGGCCTGTGTGATTTTAAAAAGCGATTTATTTACAATTTTTCCATTTTTTTAGAGTAAATTTGAAGAAAAACACATTTGTGATCCAACCAGACTTGCATCAACTCAAACCCTTAAGGGGAGACAAGACGTTTATCACGTGACTTTTGTTGATCACGTGATAGTTACATAATATATATAGTAATAGGTAATAAACATTGTGGACGCTAAGTTGTTTGAATCGTTTATATAATCTATATATATGTAAGTAAGACATCTCCATTTGAATTTGTGCCTAACCCCCCCCCCCCCAAAAAAAAAAAATTAAAAAAATTATCAGTTCTTTTTTTGTAGGCTGTCATATTCTGTTCAGTTGTATAAATATGTGAAATTTCATAACTAAAAGTACATACTTTTAATGTTTTTAATTTTAGAAATGTAAATGTACAAAATCATAAGTGGTTTATAATCATAGATATATTTTAAATATTTTTCTGTTAATGTTAATAAATAAATTCAAAAAATGTATTACTTTTTTGATGTTTCAAGACAGAAATTGACACAGAAAGTAATAATTCCAGAAATGGGGGTTGGGGTGATTTCTGTTGAAGTAACTAGTTGAGAGCCTCAAAAGTGGCCATGAAATCTTTATATGTTATAAAACGCATGCTAAGGTTGATATGTGGAATGTTAAAGAACATTTAATTGAGTACTTTTTTTGGTGCTATCATATTTTCAATGTGCTAAATTTATATTTAAAGCTTTCAGAATAAGACATACCAAACTTCCACGCTGACTTTTATAAATGTATTAAAAATTTAAACTGTGACATTTAGTTTCGATGGGCCGGGTGTGACAATAATGCGTTGTATTACAATACAATCCTTATACGTACAATTGAAACATGTGTCACTTTAAGAATGATTTACTTACTTACTTACTTATTTACATATTCTGTTCAAACCTAGACTCAAAAACTCCAAAACTTGAATTGTTGGTTTTATCAATATTTATTTCAGAAAATTGAAATTGTCCAAAAATATAATAATGCCAGAAAAGGGTTATTTCGTATCAAAATATCTCCTTTGTAAGACAAGAAAGTGGCCGCAAAAATATGATATTGTAGAGGACATCTTAATGTTGATGTATTTAAAAATGCAAAACAATTCATTGTTAAATTATTTTACATTACAACGTCTTGATCCCCCTTAAAACCTGGTGATGAAATTTAAGAAATTAAATTTTAGAATAAAGCATTAATCTTTGACTTAATTTTTAAGCTGATGTAGTAATATTGCATCGGGGCTAACAAATACATGTAAACGCATTTTTGTTGTTATATTGTTTAGGAAAAACAAGATATCTGTGAGCCAATGCTCACTAGTAATACCCCCGCTCTGATGTGAATATACAAAATAAGCAAAGTCGTCAGTTAACAGGAAGTTGACGTCTGATTGGTACAAAAAAAGATCCCAACGTATGACATGCCTAAACAAAGAGTGTCTTAAAATTTAAAGCATCTGCGATTAATAGCTGCTGAGAAATCTTTGACGAAAATTTGTTTGAAAATTTAGGCTAAAAATAAACAAAGTCGTCATTTAACAGAAAGTTGACGTCTGATTGGTACAAAAATATATCCCAAGGTATGGCATGCGCAAACGAGTGTGTTAAAATTTCAAGCACCTGCAATGAATAGTTGCTGAAAAAAATACGACAGAAAGTTTTGTTACGGGCAGACGGACAGACGGACGGACAGACAGACAGATAGACAGACAGACACACACACAAGGTTAAGACAGTTTACCCCTTCTCCTTCGGAGCGGGGGTATAATAGAATATCTGTTCCTATTTTGTTTGAATTTAGCCTTTTATATCATTTAAGAGTAAATACTAATTATGACATTTTTTCGCTCATGTTCACATGTTTTAAATTATTTATTGAACTTACAATATAATTTTCACATTTACATGTTAAAAAGATATTCCTAGATTAGTTTAATAAGTCCAAAACCGAGCGCAATAAATGTACAGTTTTTTGTATGGATAGAACTGTAGCTCCACGGTCCGTCAACCCGAATTTTCCGTGGAGCTACAGTTCTGCAGCTAAATCCATACTTTTCCGAAAGTAAGCATAGGTTAATAAGGGTGACTGGGGAAAAATCTTTAAAAAAGGGTGTTTTGTATAACCGATATAACTTTTGGGATTTAGTCAGAAACGGACAACAGCAGAATGACGTGGTGTCCGTGTGTATAATGTAAACTTTGCCAAGCCCCAAAATTCGCATGAAAAGTCGAACACATTTAATCGTCGTAACAAATGAAAACCAAGCTTAAGCAGTCAAAGATTAAAAAAAATTGCTGTTACAATTTTTTTTGCTTCTTTTGTACCTATATAGAATTGAAATAAATCTAATACTTTGTTTGCCACAGGATTTTATTACGGAAAAGGTGCTTCGGTCACCGTGGCATCCGCCATAACACAATGTCAGTCGCTGGGACTCAGACTTGCCGTACTGGACACCAGGGCTGAATACGACTCGGCAAAGGCCTTCTTAACAACATACGAGTCCTTGTGGGGGTTTGTATCACGATACATTCTCTATGCTTGTCAAAATTTAATTATATATTCATAACAATTCGGCAATAAAAACGTCTAAAAAGCATCAGTAAAATTTAATGCTAGTATCATGATACGATTTAAACTCGCCCATGTATGTCGTGTATATAGACACAACAAAATACATCAGTAAATATCAAGGTACGACTTAAACTCGCCCATGTATATCGTGTATATAGACATAACAAAACACATGAGTAAACAGCTAACACGTCTGTTAATATTAAGACACAATGTATATTATGATGCTTCAATTTGCTGGTCTTGTCAAAGCCTTACATATTTTAGTATAACAATGTTTTTGAATTGGTGACATTGTTCGGTGTAAAAATGATTTACAGTGTGTAACTCTAATATTAACCGTTCAACTTGTCATACCTTCACTAATATCATTGATGTCCTAAAACCACTTTGGTTGTAATCTAGAAAATCAAAAAACGTATGGATAGGACTACAAAGGGACGCAACTCCGACTGTCTTCAAATGGATTGACGGTTCTGCGTTAACCTGGGCGCCGCTGTACGCTGACCCATGGAAGGATGGCGGCACCCCCTCCACCGACGTAACTAAGGCCTGTATAAAAATGGAGTGGGGGTCCAGTCTGCTCTGGAAGGACCACGACTGTGCATCAACTGAAGATTTCCTCTGCGAAGGCAAGAATGCATTTTTGTTTTTAACCGGGTTTTCGAGGGAAAATCGGTGAAATGGCGGCGGGCAGCTGTCAAAAGGGTAATTCCTATTGTACGGATAACTCCTCCTACAGTTTTCAAGATAGAAGGTTGTTGTTTTGCAGATCGATTGTACATTTATCACAAATGTGCATATTCTTTGAATTTTTATTTTTTGATAATTTTTGCGAAAATACCACCAGTTGAACTTAGTCATTTTTTGGCATTGTGTTGCATACAGTGTACCCCTATTGTACGGATAACTCCTCCTACATTTTTCAAGATAAGAAATTTCTGTTTTGCAGATCAATTGTACATACATCAGAGATGTGCATATTACTTGATTTTTTATTTTTGGTAATATCTGCGAAAATTAACAGCAGTTGAATTTAGTCATTTAGCAAAATATTGCATATAGAATACCTCATTTCTCTGGATAGATACATTGTAAAATCTAAGTGTTTAAAAAATAAACACAAAATTGCAGCAGATGATATAGTACACTTTAACATGTTTATCTTTTATAACACATCTTGAAGTGTTTAAGAAATAAACACATTGAAATGTTTAAAAACAGAACACATCGGATTTAATATCTAAACGTTTGTATTGTTTCACTGTTTAGTTTTTAAACACACATGTTTTAATATTAAACGCTACAATGTTTATTAAATAAACACTTTAAGAGTTTAAAACTAGATCATTTTGTGTTTTAATCTAAACACGTTTAACCTAAACACTTTAACGTTTAAACGTGTTTATTTTATGCAACAGATGATTTATAATCACTTAAACATGTTTTGCATATTTTAAACACTTCAATGTGTTTAAATTACAAAATGTTGTGACAAAATTAATTACGTCATTTTCTATCATGGCAAGTTAAATACCGGTATTTAATTAGTTAATTTTGTATAGATATATTGTATAACACTGTGCCGAATAATTATGCCAGTGCCAAGGTGGCATTTTTGCACCCGCTTAAGATGCAGTTTCGGAAAATTCCATATATACCCAATGATAGACCATTGTCTAGAGAGTATATAACCACTTTTGTTTTTAGTGTGTTTCACCTGTCAGTTGAGATATTTACCTTTAAAAATTAATATCCCATAGGAAAATGATAATTCCCATAGGAGAAACGATTCTCCTACTGGAAATATTGACAATCCTATAGGATTGTCTAAAAATCCTATAGGAATTATAAGTCCTATAGGAGAAAGCTATTTCCTGTAGGAATTTGACTCAGACAGGTAGTTTTCCTATAGGAAATTAAAATTTCCTATCGGATTTTATCAAATCCTATCGGAATTGAAATTCCTATAGGAAGTTTTTGTATTCCGATAGGAAATTTCTAATTTCCTATAGGAATACTGTTTTTCCTATAGGAAAAATTATTTTCCTGTAGGAATTTATTTTTGAAAGGTAAATATCTCACCTGACAGGTGAGATACAATGATAACAAAGGTGGTTGTAAACTCTTTAAGCAATGGTCTATCATATGGCATATTTTAATTTTTCGATATATGCAGCTTAAACGGGTGCAAACATGCCACCTTGGCACTGGCATAATTATCCGGCACAGTGTTGTATTTAATTTTTATACACATAGTGGTTAAGAGTTAAACATCGAAGTAAAACATCAGTGTTTATATAGTGTTAGAAATATCAAACTCCTCTTAAAATTTTTTTCATTTATTTTTGGTTTTACATGTAGAAAATGATATACAATTATAGCCTGTTTATGAAGTCAATACATGATTTTATAGACCTGATGATAGTATATCGACCGATGACAAAGTCCGAGGTTGAGAAACTCTCATCAGGTCTATAAAACCATGTATTGACCGATATCAGAAGGCTAAAATTGTTTGATTATAATTAATCAAAAACTAATTTTCTTCAAGAGTATAACAGTAAAATATTTAGCTCGTTACCGTCTTCCTTGGAAGACGGTATAAAGAGTTGAAATAATTTACAGTCTCCGGGTTGTGCACTTCCTCTCCTTTGTGATTGGTAGAAAGTACATGATGTGAAAATTTACATTTATTTCATTGGTTGAAATACTGTTCGGCGCAAGGGAGATAATTTTCTGATGATCTTTTTTATGTACGACTTAACAATTTTTGTAGATTTCAAATCTTAAAAAGTGAGAAAACGAAAAAACAATAAAAATTGCTATGAATGAATTTAGGCTTTTATTTTTTAGTAAAACTAGTTGAAAGCAATATTTTATAATATCTATTGAAATAATTTGTTCTTTTCTTTTTGGTTTGTTTATGCAAATACAAAAAATGTGAAAATTTGATACGGTATGGCTAATATCTGTAAACAAGTTTGCATATTAGATACGATAAAACTAATATCAGTAAAACAGATGCTGAATGCAGTGGTATTACATGTAACTTTGGTTTTATTGAAATAATACGACCCTTCCTAAGATCTCTTTTTGCCTACTATAGTCGATCTCAACTAACAAGCACGTTGTACACATTTCTCAATTTTAGGCACACACGCTTATTTTAAAAAGGCACACATAAAAAAGTTCCACACGCCATGGCATGTAGAGGAAGGCAACATTTATATAAAACAAAGAATTAAATTTTCTTTGATGACTTATTGCTGTTAAGAGTTTGCTCTAAAGAAGGTAAGCTTTTTTAAAAAAGCTAAACTTGTAGTGTATAGGCGATGATTTCGCTATTGTGACGTCACAATGTCGCACATGCCAAAACCAGAATTTTGTGGGCAAAGAAAATCGATATCAATAAGTTATCGTCGATATCGACACCACGATAAAACAGCAGCAATATCAAATAACGTATAAATAATGGTATTATAATTTAAAATGATATATATTGATACAATATTGTCAATTTCAGTAGAAAATAAAAGAAATACAAATGAAGTACAAATGTCTCAATAGCTTCGGTTGTGCACATTTGCGAATCGATATCGATACGATATGGACGATATCGACGTAAAGTACGGATACTTAATTGTGAAATGTCTAAACATGAAGCTATGCAAAATAAAGTCTTCATAACTATGGTGTTTAACGATGATGAAATGATATCGATTCTATATCGACACAATGTATAAAATGCTTAGTACAGATATGCTTTCGAAATTAGTGAATCAATATCGATACAATATCGTAGATATCATCGATATCGATACTACGTCGAGTCTTGGACATGAATCTTCTATTTTTAGTATAGCAAGGTTTTTAACAGATTTTATAGCACGATCATGTGACACATGATCGTGGCATAAATTAAATTGTAGACCTCACTACACTAAAAATAGAAAATTTATAAACTATACTAAAAATAGATTTTCATGACAAAATATAATGCTTTTGATATGTGCGACATTGGGATGTCACAATAGCGAAATCAATGCTTCTACATCTTGATACAAATATTTTACTGACAGTTATACTTTTGAAGAGAATTTAGTTTTTGATTTATTATAATAAAACATTTATAGCTTTTTGATATCGGTCAATTCATGATTAATATATAAAGCTGATGAGACTATATCGACCGAGGACGAATTCCGAGTATTGACCTCATCAAAAGGCTATAATTGAAAATTAGGTCAACTGCCTCCGTTATGAGAATTAACACTTATTTAATCGCTGATTTATCGTATGTTTAAGATATATGCGATTAAACACTTTGCATATTGAATATCAACTTAAATAGCGAGTGTTTATAAATTAAACGCAAATGTTTTACATTTATAAATACGCATTGTGTTTAGTTTTAAAAAACTTCTGTTTAAAACTTCTTCACATCTTTAACGCCATTTTTTGCAGTGTAGTGTTTATCAATTCAGGGTTAACAAATAGAGTATAAATACTGTTCACACAAAAGGAAAACCCGGTTTGCTGTCCCATTGACGGCTCTTCTGTTGCTTAATTTAGTTTCAACAAAAAGACAATAAGACAATACTTTTGCAATGATTCTTTAGTTGATGTAGTCAGTCGATCTATCATGTATTGACCTGTCTCTATTTACATGTTGCTGATCGTGCATGTAGTATTCATTGAAATTGATGTAACTACCTAATGAAATGTCCATATCAAAACTAGGTTTTCTCTTGAACCCAGCCTCTTCGTTGAGCTGGACAAATGCGAAAAGTACTTGTGAATCCATGGGCATGAAGTTAGCTTCGTTAAAGACTGCTGAAATTAACGAAGCCGCCATCAAATACATCAATGTGAGATATAACATAGCAGGGTAAGCTTTCTTATCGAATTTAAGAAACCAACGATCTTTCAATAACTCAATACTGACTCAGTCAAGATTTCGAATGCCGAATGTCCGTTTTCAAACGTTTTGTATCAAATATGAATTATCATATGTAAATTATTCATAGTTAGGAATATTTCTTCGGTTAATATGTTTAAACTAAACTTGTCCTTCCAGGACTAAATATCTCTCGTGATAAAATGTCAAATTTATTCTGATGTGGCCTTGACCTATATATGTTCCTTGACCTCATATCTGGATAATGACACCTTCGGTCGTAAAAATAAAAAATACCTCTAAAATGAAGATAATCAAAAATAGCTAGTGCATATCTTTATACGGAAGTTAAAGAGAAAAAAATCCATGCGCAAGTTTCTCATAAAATGTCTACACAATATTGTGTCTACAGACAGACAAATAGACTGGAAGGTGGACATGACATAATTAATATATTCTCACCCCAAATTCGATACTGGTTATTATAATCACCAGTTCAACCCTATGCATTAATTTTATGGCTACCTCCCAAACTGAACACGACATTAATTTCAGAATGTCGCCGGCTGATCTTTGGCATGGTTTTTATAAGACCACGAGCAGTGTGTTTACATTCGAGGACGGCACGGCCTGTACTTCCGGTGTGTACGGTTCTGTCCATAACACGTACCCCTGGCACTCCGGCGAGCCAGATTCCTCCAGCCCATGCATCCGTTTAAAGTATATGGGCTCTCAGCAATTCGTATGGGCAGATTATGGCTGCTCAAGCTCCTACAGGTACCTGTGCCAAGGTAAATTCAGAGATATTGTTCATTGTGAAAAATCAATTTTTTAGTCTCCAGCTAAGAAAACTCTTTTGATATGAATGTAAACAATTATATTTACATAATTTCCCGCCATTCTAAAATGATTGAGGTAAACTAGTCTCTGTTGCTATCTTAAGACCAATTCACCACCATTCCTACCACCACGACAACACCCACCACGACCACGACTACCACACCCGCCACAACCACCACCACTGAACTGGCGACTACCACCAAACCATGGTGGTTCGTGGAGTACAGCGAGGACGGCAAAGCTATTGGAGCCAATGGACTGGTAACACTTATCAGTTTTTAATCGCTTTGCATGTGAATTGGTCAAGAAAATATTGCAAAAAGCGCCAAATTTTCCAAATTAATCTGTTTCAATCTTTTGAAAACTGGCAAATGCAAAAAGATTCAGATAATTTTGATGAATGTTTTTCTTTTTCTCAAGTTTGCGTTGAAGAAAATTCACTGTAAAAATCAAATTTACTTGAGCATAAAATTTAGGTTATTTCAATCCATGTGTATGTATCTTTCCGACCTATATGTTATAGCGGGTGCCCCTTGACTTTTTCATTATCGCTCATTATCGTTGTTATACTTTTTATAAACTTTTGCAGCTAGAATAGTTACGGGGCTTTTATGAATCTATGCATTTTAAAATGGTTGGTACCCCATTAGGCAATCCAAAAATTTATTTCAATAAACTATCTATTGACTATTTCAACTTTACTTGTTATGAATACTTTCTAATATCTGTACGTGTTGAATTTTCCCCCGGCAGACCTTTGACAAGTCGTCGCCCCCCGCCAGGTTTGGGATTATCGGGCTGGCCATTGGTTTCTCCGTCTTCTCCGTTCTTACCGTCGGCGTTTGCGCCGTCTGGTTTTGTTGCCTTAGAAACAAGGACGACTACCGCCACCAAGAGGAAGAAGAAGAGGAAAAACCCAAAAAGGTCTCCCCGAAGGACCTGAAGCCCCACGGTCTGCAATACATAGCGTAAAACCACCCGGTCACGCCTACACCGGAACCCGCTAATGGAACTTCTAATATCAGTAAAATACGGCGACTGATGAAAACTGACTAGACATTTGTTGAGCTTGTAGAAATTTTTAACCACACCTTGTAGATTCATTTTATTAGTTGATTGAAAGCATTACAGTGTATACTATCTACCTGAAATCAACATTTAAACTGTTAAGTACCCACTATGAGGATTGCAATTCAGCAATATACACGCATGTAATTAGTGGAATTGTTTACATATATCAGATTGTGAGCAAATCAATTTATTGACATACTCTACATAGTATTCCAGAATTTCTGATCATCAACATTTTTCACTCTGACAAGTTGACTGATAGGTGGAACCAATAGATCCAGGCAGGTAGCATCGTTTTTGAAAGCGGGGGGGGGGGGGGGGG
>WFKH01011438.1:21659-34811 GCA_016163765.1 Magallana hongkongensis
GGGGGGGGGGGGCAACTCCATGATAATTCAATTTTTTATATGTAAATATAAAGAAAAATCTTTGCTGAGAGAAAAAGTGGGGGGGGGGGGGGGGCGGCCCCCCCCCCCCCCCCCGCCCCCCCTGCTCGTTGCCTGAGATCGTTTTCTTTGTATTAAAACTCTCTTTTAATTTTATTTTATTTGCAAATACTATTGCACAAATTAAACTTACCTTTATCTCTTGTGCTGTGAATTTTCTATGTAAAGTATCATACCTCAATAATTATTCTGTTTTGTAACATATCCTTAAAAATCATTCTTACCAATTTTACATATACATATTTTCATTAGTAAGTGACCTATACTTGATGACGTCACAATTTAAATTCATACTCTTGTTTTACTGGAATTGTTTAATGTTTTGTTCCTGTATTGCAATAAATATGTATCTGCATCTCAACCCATAACTATTGTTTTTTCTTTCTTATCAAAATGTTGTATCAATGCATGATGTAATCATATATTTAAAACAGGGGGATATATAAACGCAAACACTTATTATTTTTTCTTTTAACTATAGTTATCACATGTTTTCCTCAATATGTGGTACATATCAGCAATGTTGTTGATATTACCTTGCGATGACGTTATAATCGACAAGGTTCGGGTAAAGAAAACACAACTCGTTGGATAAAAATCATATACCATAACAAACCATTAAAGATCATTCACATATTCGCTACGAAAATGTCGTAGCTTCAATGGAAACTTGCCGCTATGTACACCAAACCGACTTAATATGTACAAAGGGAACTACAATGAGACAAAATAAACTTTTAGAAACAAAAAACCTGTTAAACGGCAAAAAACTTTACTGTTTCAAAACGCGTCATCTGCTAGCCAAATATAGTGACAGATGCAGAATTTCTTTGGACGACAAGATTAATGATAACTAATTGTATCGCTTTGATAATGTCCAGTTTTTATAGGACAATGTAGAAAACTAAAAATGATTGTAATTTTCATTCGGGGTTCACGTGCAGGTGTAAAAGATATTTTTAAAAATTTTAAATGGTGGACATCAGCCAATCAGCGATCTAGAAAGTAATCTATCATGCACTTATATTATTCAAAAGTTGATGGCTGTACAGATTTTTTAACATTTCAATTGTTGACAATTCGACTACCCAGAATCATACAAAGGGATGTTTGAATGAAAAAAATTTCCATGATGACATCAAAGAATATAACAAATTTGATGACGTTAATATTATGGATGATGGCGTAATTTATTCTAATGATGACTTCAACTGTAAAATAGCGCTTCTATACACTTCTTTTAGAGCTGTTTGAAACCTTGAATCAAAAATACCATACACAAAACAGTTAACGACATTGTTGACAAATATGAGTCTCATTGCTAGACGATAAAGACTCAATTCAGTCGTGGTCATATTCGCCTTAAAGTTTTCTTTCAAACACAAGAACACACCGAGAATGAGGTAGGGGAGGAACACTACAATGAAGATGGCAGTGATAATGAAAGGGATGATTGTTGAACGGTGACTGCTTTTCGTTTTTTTACCGGTTGAAACCAACCGGATTCCTGTGATCTCTTGACGCACTGGGGACGATTTGTTGTCTTTCTCCGAACTTCTAAATCTTCTTTCATCGGCAATATTCTCGATATTTTCAGAACCAGGTGAATTGGTACTTTCTCTACCGCTTGGCATTTTTAATGTGTCTTTATCAGAAACATCGGAGAATGAGGATGTTAGGATTTTACTTCCGGTATGCGCACCGATACTAATATAAGATATCGAGCTCTGAACAGGTTGATCACGTCGATGGAGCAACGATCTGCGGCGGTATAGAGAGATCCCGATACAGGTGTAGCTAATAATCAAGATGAACAAACAAACAACGAAAATCAGGTACAAAATAGAGAGGTGAACTAAGGGTGGATTCCAGTCCTCGTCCGCGTCATCATCAAAGAAACACGTATGAACAAAAGAACCATCGGCGACTTTCACTCGACGCAACCCATGGACGTAGAGAACCGGGGCAGATATGAGGAAAGATAAGACCATACCCCCAGTTATATACCGTCTGCACATGGTATTCGTCCACTGAGGCTTCAATGGGTAACAAACCCTTTTGTATCGTTCCCGCGACAAGAGAGCGAGTGTAAATATAGAGCTGAGACTGAGAGTGGCGCTGATAAGTTTGAAGAGCTTACACCCGGCCTCACTGTAGAAGTCATAGGGGTACATCAGATCCAGGATCTCCAGCGGAATATCACAGACGCAGACGACCAGATCAATGAAGGCCAAGGCCAGGACGAACGTGACGTAGGTCGACTTCCGGTTATAACGGAAGAGAAATATGCCAAACACATGACCGTTAGCTATTGTTCCGATCACCATGAGAACGAAAAGGAATACAATGGCCGGAGTGGTGCCAGCATCGACTGGGTCATAAGATTCCGTTTTGTTTAAAGTCACGCTAACATTCATCATCTGCAATAAAACAATACAAAAAACATCAAAAATTGCTACAGAGTTAATATTTTGTCATTTAGTTTGATTGAAGCACTATAAATTATAAAATCTATACATAAACATTTTGCAAAATAAAATAAATACGGGATCTTTTTGATTGTACTAAGAACAATTTTTATTTGCGTGCGAGAATTTTTCGCGATCAACTTTAATCAAAGGCCTGATTGAAGTTCCCGTTTTGGTTATTTGCGGTCGATTTTCTTTATAAAAATAACTCTTACCTATCAGTGCAATACAGTTGAAAGCGATATAAATAAAGAATTCCAAGATTTCCCCTTTGAAATATTCCCTCTTTTATTTTAGCTTATAATTCGTAATAGGAAGGATGTTGAGAGGCCATTTCGAGACATTAACCCAAAGCAAATATGGTTTTACAGAAACGGGGTTATAGGAGGAGCAACATCTCCATCCCTCTTGATTGATAAATCTGTAGTTTGGAAGAGTTGTTTGAGTAATCATATTGTATTGACGTGATTAATTCGAGGTGATATGACTTTATGAAGTTGTTATTGGAATGTTTGTTTCAAAGAGAAATTAAAGCAAAATTAACTGTGGTCTATGTCCGACAATGAACACGTCAATATAAACCTACTCCGTACACGAGGCGAGCGAGGGACAGACAGACGTCACCGGATTAATGGACATAGGAACAGTAACAGACGTCACCGGATTAATGGACCTCGGGAAATGCGGCCATTTGGATATCTTCCTCAACAAAATTGATCTGAGAAATCATTTCGAGTGACCATCCAATTGTATATAGAAGACATATACAGATAAGTTAGATTTGTATAACTACAACCATAATCGTTTTGTTATCAATAGTATATTACAGGGAACTCAGATCACTTTCTGCTATTCGCTCTTAGTCCTACTTTATATAAGTCATCGACAAAAAAGCATCTAAATATGAAAAGCACATACTACATACGTGTGGTTACAGGTAATGCCACATTTATTAGTATCTTATCCCGAATATTAATTAATCCTCCTTGCGCCAGAAATATATGACCATCCGACACTTACGAATACTGAGAATATGAATTTGAAGCCACACAGAAGATTAAAGTTACACTTCAGTTGATGGGAACTTTGGAATATACCTTTAACATGCTTTCTTTGACCTCTTAAAGATCCTTGCTATTAACAGTTTCGCTAACACCGATGGCATGGTTCCATAACGTCAGACACGGAATAACGTCACTGCTGTTTTAACGCGTCGTTTCTTACAGGAAAATTAAGATATTTCAACACAAAACCTGGGAAAATTATTCGGTCTCATTTATTGGGGCATGGACCAAGTTTTAATGTGAGGATGAAGTAAAATAAACAGCTTTTGTTCAGTGGCTCAATGAAACCAAAACAAAATGGCCGTCTGTAGGGTAGACCGGTATACATGTAGATCAGATAAAATAAATTCACAAAGAAAACCATAACCCGTGTATTAATTATTTGATATGAAAGCTCTCTGGATGAAATAACAAGAATACAGTAGTTGTATGCCTACCTATCAAACCATTTTCAGAATAAACAAACATTTACCCATTTCGTTAAAATAACATATGATGATTTAATATGCTGTGAGTTCTCTGTGTTCCTATCCACACAATGAGAGATCGATCTATTTCCGGGTTGGCTTTATCTAGTGCCAATATATTTCTATAAAAACAGCGTTTGAGTTCCATAACCATTCATAACAACGTTCCGAGATGGGTGAAAAACGTAACATACTGACGTCCAATCCAGCAAATCGTACGGGTTGGACGATCCCAGGAGGCTTCAGATCTGTTAATGACCAGTGATAGAGAATTCTTTATCGTGCCAGTACCTAGGGCGATAGCTGATGAAGGATCAGTAGCCTTACGTTGAATTTAAACGTAGTAAAATTCCTTACAAGATTTGACATCAGATACAGTAGGCCAGTGTTGATTGTCTCGGGTGTGGTTCGACCCCTTAGTGGTGCAAAGAAAAAGCACGAACTCTCCCCCACCCCACCCTCTGACTTGACTACGCTTATTGTCCATTATTATTTTACAAAAATATTCGATCGAATACTTGATGAAATGATCAGAAACATATACAATATTAATACCCCCCCTTTTTTGGGGTTATATTTCTTATTTACTTACATATGTATTTATGTTTGTACTAGGTTCTCCCACTTCTGTACTTCACTATGTTTATTAGTTGTAATTGTATACGCTGATAAACTGCAAAACTTAAGAAAATAAAGAATGAATGAATATTCACTAACATACCGATTGAAAATTAATTACGTACCATATCCGTTAATAATTTAATCAGTATGTATTTTTAAGATATGGCTTCCAAAGCTATAAACTAAAAAAAAAATCCGAATTCCGATTTCATTATATAATTGGTCAGTGTGTGTGATGGTATTCTTGCCGATATTTTAAAATTTAATATTTTTTTAATGTATACTAATTTTCAGAAAGTTATAGGCCTTATTTATTTCAAGTATTTGAATATAATGCAATGTTATTTCGAGCAGTTTCATTTGATTCACCAGAGACATCCTTACCAATTAAAAAAGCAAAAATAAAAACCAGTTTCACATCGGGACTTAGGACATGCGGTCTTTCCTTTAATCAATCCACTTGAATTGAAGTTCAAGGAATGCGCGTTTGTTGAGATAATTACAAAATGATGAAGTCCTTGGAAACCTGGGATAGATTAAAACAAGTAAGGAAGCAGACAGTCGCAGGATCATTAGGATAAATCAGACACGATAATGACCTAGCCAGAAGCAGGATTGTTAGAGGAGAAATCTACTTCGGTTACGTCATTTATCGAGACGCGGCCATTATAACGATGTACGGTAGCTTAAAAACACTTGAAAGAGGGTTTTTCTCATTATAATTTGTATTAATAAAATTAAGGGTACTTGATTGTTTCAGAAATCTGCAATTTATTGATTAAGAGAGATGGCCATTTTAAGACTATATTGATCTCTTTAAGAAGAAGAGTTCTGTATAAAGATAAAGGAAAAAAATTAATGTTTTGATGTTAAAATATTTAATATTTTTCCTTACTAAATAATAGTTTATAGCTTAAAAAATCATATCTTAAAATTAAAATCAGATCTGATGGCTAATTTGTTGACCACTCAGCCCCCTTATAAGATAAATAAATCCTTGCGTGAGCGACATTATGTACAGATTTATGTAAAAAAAACTGCACAAAGTTGAATTTCCTTACAACAAAAGAAATGAATAATTTATTTTATAGGAATTGTATATATAGATTTTACACTGAAAAATTAAAGATTACATTTATTGTTATTACTTTTTATGTCACGTTTAATAACAACTGTAATTTATGCAAGAGTTTTCAGAAGTGTTCAAGTAGGCCTTTAAATTCTTTGTTACAAATACTTTTCTTGAGCAATCAAAGGTAATTGTTACATTTCTTTTCATCTGAAAAAATCCTATTGCCATTCACCTGTGTATGATAAGCATTCCCAGGGTCAATGTTTAAAATCAGGACATTCTATTCATGTTAATTGTGGGAAAGTATATCAATAATTTTTTATGTCTTTCAAAAGGTCACTATGACATTAGATAACAAAATACCAGAAATAGATATCTATATCAAACATTCAGACAAATACGGTATATAACTATTGTATAAAGATGACAAATAATTTACCTGTGGATGAGCCAGTTCGATACAGCCAACAGAACCTTGATTTCTTCCTCAAATACTTTGATCATGTTTTGAAACGGCCTTTTCTGGTACCTATATAAATGGAATTAAATACCGCTTGTCTTGGGGGCAACCAATGGAAATCCGATTTTGCGCTTTGTCCTGCCCAATGGCCAGTCAAAACACAGGTACAACCCACTGTTCAATACGTAACAGTTGCTATTTTGTGTCACGAATATTTATTTTATTATTCAAACTGTCGCTTGGGAGATTAAAATAATCAAGAATTCAACAAACATAAAACAGGTGTTTTTTAATCGTGCATTTAATTCTTGCTTTGAGTTGATAGATCTGCTTCGTGAATTTAATAAGTAGTTGAAGGTTTATATACATGTATTTGTGTAAACACATGTATATGTTAAATATCCCCGGTATGTGAAAGTGAAGTTTAAAATTTGTAAATTATAACTAAGGAAACTGATTAATATAAGTGTTTACTTGTTTCCGAATCCTTGCTGATTATGTATCATTGTATGTTTATGTTGTATGTTGTATTCATAATCACACCATCCTTAGGTAATTAAAAGGCTTTCAAGAGTCAGTTTCATGTGTTCAAATGATGGACTAGACTTCTTTGTATTTCAAAGCGTATGTACATGTTGATAGCAGTATCAGAACTTTTACATAAGCTTTATGACATATGAGAGGTTTACGTTTGTTCAATATACATGTATGACACCAGGGGCCAGGAAGGGGCTTCCAATTTCAGTTTACCAATAATTTTAATATTTTTAATTAAATAATGGAAGTTAGGTCTTGTGAAATTACCGTAGAAGAAAGCTACCTCTGGGGTTCAGTTAGATGGTCTTACAACCGGGGGGCTGGGGTTTTTTTCACAAAAAACTTTATTCTATAGAAAATTGAGTATTTATTTTATGCAATAACTAGTATGTCGGGGGGGGGGGGGGGGGTTCATGTGTCACAAAATTTAAGAAAAAGGGGGATAAATTGTAACCTTTTTTATTTGCTCCAGTCACTTTTGCGATTTATTGTTTCTTAAATTATCCGAGTTTACAAAACTCGTGCTGTATAATAAAAAGTAGTTTCAGATTTTGCCAAAGTACTACTTAATTTACAATTTATGTTTATTCTCTCATTCAAAGTTTCCTTAGAGATTTATTCATGAAAGGCCCGACTGCAATGTGGTAGCAACTCGATCGAGAAAGGATATACTAAAGTAAAAAGTAAAAACAAAACCAATAACGATGAGATGGTAGATTCCGTGGATGAGTCCGGCGAGTAATCCGTAGAACAGAGTCCTATTCCATCATCTCTGACGTTACCAACTTAACCGGTTAATTTTATGCCCTTTATGATTAAAGAAGACTCTGACAGCTGATTATGATTTTGTTAACTGCAGGTTATAGGTGTTTAAACCAGATAAACAAGAGAAAAGCTGTCAATGTGACAGCAAACCGGTTTTTCTTTTGTGTGAACAGTATCTAAAATTCATTTGTCAACTCTGAATTGATAAACACTACCTATCCAAAGAAATGGGGTACTCTAAATGCAATATTTTGCCAAAAAATAAAGTTCAAAAGGTGGTATTTTTTTCATAAATTATCAAAAATCAAAATCCAAGTGATATGCACATCTCTGATATATGTGCAATTGATCTGCGAAATAACAACTTCCTATCTTGAAAACTGAAGGAGGAGTTATCCGTACAGTAAGGGTACCCTATATGCAATATTTTGCGAAAAAATGACCCTTTTGGCAGCCGCCTGCCCGCCCGACCGCCATTTTCACCATTCCAATAACCGGAATTTACTTTTGGAAAACCCGGTTAAAAATGTCTTGTTAGCAAGAAAACGTTGAACCGTACAAATGTAGCTTCCTTTTTTAAAGACCCATTTCATGACCGTACGGTTACTAAAAAAGTTGGCGGGGCCTAATTAAAACAGGTGTTTTTTACCTGGAGTGACCAGGGTCCGTCGAGGTCCTAATGACTATAGACAATGAAATACACGGAACGAAAAAAATATTGAAGATATACTAGAAGTGTATAAATCCATCGTTTACAAATGAATTAAATTCATTTTCTTTGAATAATTTTCTTGATTTGACCTATAATTCATTTGATGTACTGTATTTATAAAAAAAAAAATTTAACTCTCTCTCTCTCTCTCTCTCTCTCTCTCTCTCTCTCTCTCTCTCTCTCTCGTTTTAAACTTAAGTATTTTAAGGATTCTCTATAAAATACGGGGGAAATTAAACAATATTAATATTCTAATATTCTTTCTAATGAATTCCTGTATTTCAACAGGAAATTAAAGCGATGTTAAAAAGGTACAGTTTTATATTAACTAGGATTTCTCAATCTACGCTATCCGTAAAATTAAAGAACAATTGTTAAATAACACAATAAAACCTTAATCAGTGATAGAAGCTAGGTTTTTTTTATCCTTTATCCCTGAACGTGCTTGACAAGTCGTGCCTTTGTTGCATTAATGTGGACAACAGGGAACTCGTGTACACTCATATAATCTTCTAGTTTAATCAGAAATAATGACCAGGACATACGAGGTTCTAAGATCTCATAAACTGAGGTTTTAATTTTCAGACAGTCATTACCGACCTCGATTTGACAATTCATTACATCATAATGAACAAAGAGTGTCCTTTTTCAGTCGTTCTCTACAAAAACGTTGTTGTGTTTTGTGTAAAGACAGATCAATTGAGGATGAAAAACATTTTTTTTAAACTGTAAATTTTACGAAAACAATAGAAACTCTTTCTTTCATTGTGTAAATTTAGATAAAAATTCAGATGAGACTGTCAACTTTTAAATATTATAATGGGAAAAATCAAAGATAAACGGCCAAATATCTCAATTTAATTTACTCAGACAAAATTATCTGTACAAATGAAAGTAAATTCATGCGCTCAATCTACTGTACACTCAACAAAACTTCTAAGTGTTCACCCTAATAAATAGAATAATTTTGAAATTACGAAATAAAATGATGTGAAATTTTCAACATGTCGTAACTGATATGTCTTCTCATCAACAGCACTGATAAAATAAAACAACACCGATTGAAATCATTTACCCGTGACGAAACGTCAAAACATAAAATTGGTATTTTTCTGCGTATGCGTAATATGATTGTCATTATTTTTTAATTGATTTTAGTCATTGGTGATAGTTTCAAAAGAAAACTACTTAACATGGCCAAAATGATCACTGCAAACACAACCAGAGCCGTTGGAATACTGGTGCCTGCATTGTTTCCACAACAGATCGTATTTACTTTAAATTTGCTGTTTGTTTTTACCTCGACGTTGTTTTAAATGTTAAACAATCCAAAGGAAACTTTATTTTAATACAATTTTTTTTATTTCGTAAGCGTAATATCATTTTCATCGGCAACTTAAGAGAATCCAAAAATTCTGAGCAAAATTTAACCAAACCAGAAGTGTTAGTGATATCTAGCAAAGGTCAACATATCGGGTCGCAACCTGAGGTCAAGGTCAATGCATCGTTCTTAACAATTTGAAAGTGAAGTGGAAATCAGTCACCCTGACGGCAAGTCAAATAAATGTGATTATTTCATATATGAAATACATTATACTGGGTGAACACTTAGAGGTTTTGTTGAGTGTATAGGTCCAATGGGCCGGGTGTAATTTAATGATGTATAATATTGTAATGCACTATACTTTTGACATACATGTACACGTCACTATAATAAAACATTTACTTACTTACTTGCTTACTTACTTTCTTACTTACTTACTTACTTACTTACTTTGTATGCAAAGTTTGATGTACACGCGATATTTTACACAAAAAATAAAATATAAAAATGTAATATTGATATCAAAGAAATATTTAATATTTAAAAATAGTCGTATAAGGGTAAAGTTGATTGTGACATACTTGTAAGTACATTAGTACAAACAAAGAATTCAACGGTGTAATAAATGAAAATAAAATGAAACCAGCCACAGTCAATGGTAAAACTAACAAAAGTGTTGATAGTGGTGATATGCTTTAAATCTCTACAGCCAGTCTTATGTTGCCATTGTATAGTAGATTGTGGTAGATTATAACTGGTTGCTAGGAGACGGTCGGCTAGTTTACGGTACATGTACTAGTAGTGATTTGTTTCTGCGGAAATTAAATGTTTAATAGAGAAACTAATAAAACGAAGAGTTTAATTATATAAGATATTGTATTTATGTTAATTAATTCTAAAAATTAATATGTAGTAAGAAGTAAGATATTTATATTTCAGCATACAAGGATAATATTTGTATTACTTGACGCCACACATTTTGAATTTTAAACGAAATGCAGATAACCAAACTTAGAATTGAATTAGTCGTTCAAAGTTTCTTAATGATGTAGAATTTTTTGTGGTATTTCACAACTTACATTGGTATCTCAACAGTAATAACAATAAACGAAATATTGTTATTTTGTTAAAATTATTATTTTGTATGCTAACGTAGCAGGTCTACTTACAAAAGTACAGGAAAACTTATTTATCTTGTTTAGTGTAAAACAAGAAAGTATGATGTTAACACTGAAAAACAAACAAAAAATGATTGTTACAAAGGGACAAAAGAGTTGATTTTTATTACTACAATAACAAAGAAATTAACATATTAGTAATTCAATAACAAAGAAATTAACATACTAGTAATTCAACACTTCGAACGTCTTAGAGTATTATAATCATAGTCTGGATCGTTTACTAAGACTAAGTATGCACTGAAAGTGCTATCAAAACTATGTATGTTTTTTTTTTCAAAAAGTAATTAATAATTAACATCTTTCTTTAGATTATTAATTAGTTTTTGTTTGATAAAATATAATATCAGTATTCTATCTAGTGTTATTTGGTTGTGAAGTATGGGGTTGTGGTATTATTTGTTGACATGATAGAGAATGCATGTAAAAGTATGTTAAGTGAGTATTTTACTAAAATAAAAAAAACCCACTACCCCCAATAATTCGATTTATGGTGAATGGGAAGAGTACCAATAATTGTACGTATTAACACGTGACAGGAGAAAGCGATTTACGCTCTGTTGAACGGTGTCATCGCGGATAGCTGCGGAGAAGTAAGGGGCTCTAGGGGTAAGAAGTATAGGTCTCATTTGCGGTGTCTCAAATTAATGCAGACGGACCATTTGAGATTTATATATTCTTGGATACAAAGCCAAGAGGGTGTTTTTAAACAATAGGTTTCAGACTGCGGTCTGGGTGGATTTGGTTCAGCACAATTGCTGGAACGTAGAGTTTCAGACACATTAGGTCTCAAACACAGAGGATAGGAAGGAAAATTTATTATATCATTTAATCATATTTGTAATCAAAGTGAGGTGATTTTTGTTGTTTATAATAATCAAATCAAACGTAAAGTTACGTTAAGAAAAATGAATATTATTCGTGGTTAGAACCCACAAAACACATTACAATATATTTAGACTTTTTTATTTGAATGTTTCCCTATATCTTTATACAGAGTTCTTCCTTTTAAGGAGATTCATCGTCTAAAAATGACCAAGACCATATAGCCCTCTTAAACGGACACAATTTATCTCCTACCTTATTTTATAAAATTAGGTCAAAAACAACCTTTTTTATTATTGGGTCAAAAAAGCTAGAAATGGCTCTAAAAATTAAATGATCAAAAATTTGATTTAACGCATGTGAAAATCTATTCAATTCCTTTGTAATACCAGTGTTGGACTATACATCCAGTGTCTAGGGAATCGACAGGTTTCTATCAGTAGATAGTTTTTTTCGAGATAGAGCTGTTCGATTTGCGCCATCATTGGCCGTTTACGGAGACTTTGAATGCGTGCCTAGTCAATGTAAACGTTGGAAAAATGAAATCTGATATTGAAATTAATTTCTATTCTTGGACGATTCACGTTTCAGGAAATGTATATTAAGTTAAATGTAGATTAAGTTGATTGCAACAACTGTAAAAATAATTGGTGCAACGATTTGAAAGAAATATCTTATTTTTTAGAATTATATAACTTTTTCGACTCGATGCTGATATGGTTGGTTAAAAAATATACACTATTTTTATTCAAACCTTTGTTTGAGGCGATGAGCTTTTCAATATCACCAAATTACGTATAAATGTATATACTTGTACTTGTAACTATAAATAATGATTAACTTCTACCATTACTACCCCTACTGCTACTATTACTAATACTAGAATAGTACTAATACTAGAATAGTACTAATACTAGAATAGTACTACTACTGGAATAGTAGTAATTATTAAAATACATATGTATGTAATTTTTGTAAGAAAAAAATATTGAAGAATATTGCTATAGTCTTTGTTGTACAATGTTGAAAGATATGAGAGATTTCAAGCATTCATAAATATCATTCAAGACCAAATCTTTTTTTGTTAAACAAATGTGTACATTTATTTTTTTATCAACATTGTTAACGAGAGGGCAAACCCCTATATATAGCCAGGGAGATAACAATAAACTGTTCAAACTAATAAATATGTTCATCCTTGATATTCACAGTTTCTACGATGCAAAAGTACCATTGGGTTGGTTTTTCTATTTCTAACAGTAATAGACCATTGTAATATTTAGACGAGGTGTTTCTTTGATATCATAATTTCCAATGCTAAGCCATATAAACGAATGAATTTAACGGTATGTGTTTAATTTAACAGTTTGGATTATTTTCATACTACATCTTTTCATTCCAAATAATAATGTATAAATACATGTTTGGGTACGTATGTACTTCGATTTTCATTTGAATCATTAATATATATAGTACATTTCTTTGTGTTATTAAATTAATATTACCCTTTCAAGGTAAATTAATCTATTATCATATCTGCATCCTCAGAAATAGATTCTCATAACCTCGAGTCTTTGCTCA
>WFKH01011443.1:0-12583 GCA_016163765.1 Magallana hongkongensis
AAGAGTTTTGTAACACTTTAAATGTTAAAATTCTATGTCTTTTTAAGAGTTTTGTAACACTTTAGATGTTCATATTTTCAAGATTTTTTTTCTCCCGAAAATGTATTCACGTTTAAAAATTGGATTTTATCCACTAGCAGTTTCCAGGCATTTGCAACAAGAAATGTATCGGAGATAACATAATCCCTGTAGATATTTTTAGATTAATCTGGCAGCTTTACCATCTATTTCACTAACACAGTACATTGATGCAATATTTTAGTTCACTGAAAATGAAATCAAATTCCATGCAGACAAAAAACTTTGGTAGAGATTTTCAAGTTCAACATTTTGTTATTTGTTGCAGCACATGAAATAGTAGGGATGCAACATTTGACTTTGTTGTAATTTCTGAGTCTACATTAGACATCAATCTTTGCATAAAATGCATTATTAAGGTGGTATGGGACATCTGTCGATATTAATGTGAATTAAAGTACATTATAATTAAAATACTTTCACCAGTTTAGAATTTTCAAATTTTACAATATTTAACCCAAAAAATACATTTAAAAAATTTTTGGAAAGGTAAAAATTTTAAAATCCCCAGCGGGATTCGAACTCATGACTTACAGATTCGTAGTGAACCCTCTAACCCACTGCACTACGCTGTTAGGTGACAAGATTGGGAAAGAAACTGTTTAAAGAATTACACTTGATTTTATTGTTTATTTCGATAAATAGTATGCAACAACATGGAAGTGTCCCATACCACCTTAAGAATTTACTCTGGTAAAATAAAACAAAATCAACTTTAATATTTCTTTTGTAATTTACTTTTATGCCACTTGTTCTGTTTGGATGTAACCAAAAAAAAGATGTTTCAAAAATTCCAAAAAAGAAAAAATAATTTTAAAAATTAAGTGTCTAGGAAAAAAAAAATTTAATTTCCTGATAATACATGTATACGTATTTACCAAAGTTGTATTTTAGATGTAAATTCACACCAATTTAACTGACGCCAGTATGACTTCTTACGGGGTCTGCTTTAGTGCACTGTACAGCATTATCACTCACTATTACACTTTGCTGCAAGTCGTTATAGTGCAGGAATATGGGTGTTCTAATAAATAAAAAAAGGGGGAATATTTACATGTGTAGCTATTAAACTGCAGTAGCCCAATAATCTTAATAATTATCCAGGACATGCAGTGCTCTACAGTAAGAAAACCTCCCACTTATCAACACCGTACTGAGTGATTTCTTTGCGAAGTATTTAAAAAGTTTTGATAAAAGGCAGGTTCCCCCTGAAAGTGAAAGATTGCAAATTCTAGTAGTCTTGGAGAGAAATGGAAGGTCATGAATCAATTGTAGAAACAGTGGAACAAAAATCTTTTTTTTTTGCTTTCACTGTGGGAAAGCTGACTTGGAACCCTTCCTTAAATAATCAAGCACTTCACAATGAATATACTGTTGGTAAACCACTAGAGACCTAGTAAAAACAATGGCTAAACTCAAAGGAGCTTGTAAAAAGATCTATGGATACTCTCTTCTCTGATCTGATTGTTACATAATGTAGCAAAAATGTTTTATTAATGACATCCCTGTCTAAAATTGTTATAATCTTATTTATTTTTCTCAGACTTATAACAAAGTCAAGTAAATCAAGTTTTGTGAAGTAATTATTTAATCAATGCAAGGCAAAACTTTCAATTTAAGGAATAAATTAAGAAAAATAAAGTACTTTCAGGTACTTGAACACTATTGATAAGTAACATTAAGTTTACAATAACAATAACGAAAACTCTGTAATTACAAAAAGAGAAAATGGATGAACAATATGCATTTCAAGAGTGTCTAGATAAGAAATATTTCGCAAAACACACACTCAGACAGAATACGTTTTTCAAGTAAATGGATAAATGTTACATTGCAGTCTGCTTTAAATGAACTTTATCATTGTTTGTTCACATAGATAACACTCTCTCCACAAACAATTTGTGATGAAGATAAGCATAATTAATTGTCATGATACTGAAACTACTGCTCTTGATTTATCTCCATCCCTCATTCTTGTTTTTCCCCTCTAGATTTCAAAAATAGGAGATTGATTCAGTATTTGACACACTTAAAATTCACACAAAATAGATGATGTTGGACCAAGCTTAATGTACCCAAATGACACCAATGTAAATGCAAATTGGCGACAGATTAAGGAATTAGGCAAATTACTAGCCAATCTTGATGGACTGACCTTTGGGCATTGAAAATTGCTGAGGTCATCATCCATTATACTTATTACGTCCATGATTAAGTTTTGATGGTCTGCCTGATGTGCATGTGGAGTCTGTGTTATACAGTTTAACCATACAAGGATTATGAAAAAACTCTGCGCTATCCAAGGATTGAGAAATTGAGGTTATACTATACATAGAAATAGCAGTCTGATTATTAAGAAACTTAACTTTTCTTTGTTTTTGACTGTATTAAATTAGAACACTATAATGGTAGATATAGGAATTGTCAGAGACAAGATCTAGTGACTTAATTTACATTCTCTAACTACCATCTGCAAAACTAAATGTTGTGAATGCTGATTTAAATTCAGTTTATACTGGGGTAATTAAGTTTCTTCTGCACCATTATTAATTTAATTTTCTTTTGTTTATTCATAAAAAAGAAAAATTTCAATTCCAAATGATACAAAGTACCATGTAGAATATGCAATTTTTATTTAATTATCGATGTTGAGTGATATAAACCATAATAGCTAGCCAAGGGTTTACGATCCCTTCCTCATCTCTAAGGAGATGAGGAGCAGGGCTGCGTTTTACTAAAGAACTTACGACTTACAACCAAATTAATGAATGCTAATCAATCACAAACTAATCAATGTTTTATTCTCATGGCCGTAAAATATAATCATGGACATCAGAATAGGTGTATGAATATGGTTTTGTTTAAGTTTTGTTCATCAAATATCATTTCATGAGACTGAAAATATTTACGACTTTGTCGTAAGTTCTTTTGTAAAACGCAGCCCAGATCGTAAACCCTTGGGTCACAAAGATGAATATAAACTTGTCAGGAGTTTGATGGTGGGGTGAAAAATGAAATCCTTATATATTGCAAGATCTTAAAATAAGCTGCTTTTGAAAAATCTGCTACTTCTTTGAAAAATTGAATTTAAAAATAAGCTTTATTTAAAAATTAAGACTAATCGGTTTTTACACAAATAGTTCTTGAAATTTCTGTTAATGTGTATAATGTGTACTTGCAAAATCAATGCAAAATATATCTTTAAATTCTATTTTTGTTTTTGCTAAAATCATGTCCAGATTTATTAACTGAACATCTACATTCACATATTATTATCTTAACTTGCATTAAGACCTAGTCACACATTAAGGTGGTATGGGACACTTCCATATTGTGACATACTGTTTATCGGAATAAACAATAAAATCAAGTGTAATTTCATAAACAGTTTCTTTCCTGTAATAGATCACTAACAGCGTAGCGCAGTGGGTTAGAGGGTTCACTTCGAATCTGTAGGTAATGAGTTCAAATACCGCTGGGGTTTTTAAAACTTTCACCTTTCCAAAAATTTTTAAAACGTATTTTTTGGCTAAATATTGTAAAATTTGAAAATTCTAAACCGGTGAAAGTATTTTAATAATAATGTACTTAAATCCACATAAATATCGACAGATGTCCCATACCACCTTAACAATTTAAACCATGAAAATCTGATTCCACCACCAAAATTGGACAAAACTTGACATGGCAAATCTTTACAGGTATGACTATTATTTTCAGAATTATCTCTAGTAGCATCATTTTGCTTCATGTCAATATCTGTATGGGCTTATACAGTAACATAAGGTTCTATCAGGGATAGAGTATGATAACTGAAGGTTTGGAAAAGTTCGGAAGAGGTTGCACTGGGGATCTTAGCAATCATATTATGCCCAATCACAACCTTGCTGAAATTTATCAAGATTTAATGACATCAAAGAAATTGAGTATCCCCATTCAAAGGTTGCAAAAATAAGCATACTTTTTTTACTCAGTGCTCCATCAAAATGGACCCAATGGTCAAAATAAACTGAATTTTGTAAGCAAACTCTTGTTCTACACAGCTCCTTTAATTCTTTGTTGTGAAATTTAAATAATGAGACAATGAAATTGAATATGATGGTAAATAGTGGAAAATGAAGTGCAGAGAATAATGCAGGTATACAATCTTGGAACAATTATAGAATATATGAAGGGTGCATAATAATATCATTACAGCAAGAAAACTTTACATATCATGCAATTTCTAATCTTATATGTAGGCCTATTGATCTTGTACACCAGTAGTTTTTTTGGTATGTTAAAAAATCTACATAGATTTACCTTGAGTCCATGAGCTTATGGCTTCACTGCCCATCTTCATGTTGATGAGATGCCCATGGTCAGGAAGAACAGTCAGAAGAAAGGTTAAACTGTCTGCCGAGCTGTCCCTGTCTTCTGCCTGTAGTACCTTGCTAGTGATTTTTGCCCCTATTCTTCCATCAGGCAGGTAACTCAGGAAGGTAATTCCTTTATTTATGGACACATTTGGAATTCCATTGTCCACAGGGACGACCTCAATGGTCAGAGTCTGAGGAAGTCTGGTAGGGATGGACATGTCCGACAGGATGTAGAAATCTACATTGGTGTTATCTGTGATGGTGAAAGAGAACTCGTCTCTGGTCGTCTCAGTTCCGTCATGCTGATAAGTAATAAGGTTTCTCACAATGTCATCATAGGTAAATGTATTCACAGTCTGGGAGAAGTTTTTCAAAATATTGCCATGTAGCGGAACCTGTGTGATGTAAAATGTGATTTTTTTGTTTGGTGTGTCCAAATCTTCAACCCGTAGCTCGAATGGGGTAATGATTTTATATCCTCCTTCTTGAATTCTGAGATTATTGCAGAATAGCACTGGCTTCTTGTTGTCAACATCCGTGATTGCTATTCTAAAAGTTCGCATCACAGGGTTCCTCCCATCTGTCACTTCAAACTGGAAACCATCCATTTTGATTTCTGAATTTGAATTGTGAACATATCGGATCTTGCTCCCAGCCAGGTCAAGTTGAGTAAATGTCAGTATGGGAATCCCTGGTCCGTCGGTAGATTCAAGAATACCGTGGACGGGAGCTTGAGTGACAGTAAACTTAAGGTCTTCATCCGGAGAGTTGATGTCGGTGCCACCTATCATGTCTGTGGTCAAGGTCACAAAGCCCCCCTCAGGTAACTGCACCCCTCGGCTTATCACCTGGGGATAAATGGTGTCCAACTCTGCAATGGTCACGTAAAAGTAACGGTCCACGATTGGGTTCAAGCCATCTGTTACGTCTAGCTTAATGATGTCTTGTCCACTTTTACTGCTAGTGTGGACATACCAGATTCTGTTGTTGTCAATGTCAAACTGGGTGAAATTCATGTGCAGGGTTAAATTTCTCACAACCCCATCATGTCCTCTCTTCATAACATATCCATATCTGGGATACCCTCTTATTATGAATGTGATTTTTGAATCCTCTGAATCAATGTCTTCTGCTCTCAAATGATTATTAGTGATAAGTTTTCTCCCTCCTACTACCTCAATATTCAGTCCATTGTTTACAGACAATCTGGGTGTTTCATCATCTATGGGTAAAATCATAACAGGAATGGTACGGGTGATGTTAAACTTGCCATCAGTCAGGATAAATTCAAAGGAATCTCTAAGTGTTTCAGAATCATCATGTTTATACATAATAGTGGAAGAATTAGCTATGTCAGTTTCACTAAAACTTGACACTGGAAAAATGCCTGCAATGGTCCTTTGTTGTATGATCTGACCATGATGAGGTGGCCTTGAAATGATATAGGTCAAGGACCCTTTGGGATCATCTTTGTCCACAGCTTTTAGAATAGGGGTATCAATTTTCAACTCCATGCCTTCCATGACAATGAACTCCCTAATATACACCTCAGGTTCTTCTTCATTTTCTGGATACACAACAATTGGGAAGCGTTCAATGGGAGACTGGTTAATTCCATCATTGCAATAAAATCGAAATTCATCCCTTCTGATTTCAACACCTTTATGAACACTTTGGACATAGTTTATGTTTCCTAGCCTTAGATCTCCAACATAAAATGCAGATATTGGGATTCCTTGTTGCGACTTCTCTGATCCTGCAGCAGGCGACATATTTTCCAAATAACCATATGACGGTTGATTTGTAATAATGCACTGTAGAAAATTGTATGAAGTATCCTCATCCATTGCATCCAAATGGCGTGGTAATATTGGGGATTTCTCACCTTCATTGACACCATATTGGGCCCCTAAAACTATGCTTGGGGATTTATCATTGACTGGAAAAATTTGGATTTGAACTTGAACAGTCTTTACATTATTATTTTGGACTTCTAATTCCTTTGAACTGTCAATCAAAGCAAGCTCAAAACTATCATTTGCAGACTCCATTCCTATTTCTCTACTTGTATGTCGATAGAAAACACTTTTGTCCATCAAGTTCTTTTGTGTAAAAGTAGCTACTTGTTGGTTGTTCAGCACAATTCTACCTAATTTTGGTCGAGATTTGATGGTGAAAGTCAGATCCAGATCATTTGTATCTGGATCTGTTGCTTTGATTTCTTTGTTCCATTCAGCACTGCTTCCACCTTCATTTATCTGAACAGTGACAAAAAGGACATCTGATTGGTTTCCTAAAAAAGTTGGGGGTTCATCATCCACAGGGTCAATTTTGATTGGAATTGCTACAGGTACATGATGAATACCATCTGTAACATACACATAAAAACTATCTTCTGTGGCTTCACTCCCTGAGTTTTTATAAATGATGTTTCCACTCATAATATCACTCAGTGTGAGATTGTCATTTTGAATTAAAGGTTGCTGGAATTTTTTTAGAATTCCGTGTTTTGGTAATCGAGTGATAATGACTTTCAGCAGAGAGTTATCAGTGTCTGGATCATTTATATTAAGTACATTTTGATTGATGGCAAATTCTTCATTTTCTAAAACTCTAAAACCTCTGCTTTTAACTCTTGGAGGCTTATTGTCCACAGGGTAGATGGTTATTACAAATCGTTCATTATTCAGAGCATTTTCATGCATATCTTCCACTGCAAAATAAAAGAATATAATTCTTTTTGAAATTCCTGACTCTATGATGGGAGGCATATAACAAATTTTCAAGTGGTTTATTTGGGATTGCGTAAAACTGTTGATCACCATTGAAGGAGTATCACACAGTACTAATTCTCCTGCTGGTATTTGGGCATTTTGATCCGTATCAAATGGCTGTCGAATTATCCGATATCTGAGATTCCGATCCTCGGTACTCTCATCCGTGTACCTAAGATTCTTTTTTTTAATCACTGTCATTTGAAATTCGTTAACATCAAGCTGAAGTGTAGTTGCCTCTGCGAGTTGTGGAGGAGTATCATCGACAGGCAAAATTTTCACCAAGAATGTGTACTCTTGTGACTGGTTAGGAGGGTCCATTCTATCAGACAATATCAATCTAATTTTGTCTACAATTGTCTTTGTCATTCCAGGCCCAAAATGTTCATAAAATATTTTGCCATCAACTATGTCTTGCTGTGTAAATTCATCAACAATTTGCTGGTATACTCCATTGATGTATTGCCATTTTGACAGATCTGAAGGCATTCCAAACTGTGTTTTAAGAAATCTGCCAACTTTGGAATATGGAGGTTGTAATAGGTAGAGAATTTTAGCATCTTCACTGTCAATATCTGTAGCACACAAAACAAATCTATTAACTTCAACAATATTTCCCTTCTTAATTTCAAGTCCAATATTTCTATTTAAGATTGGGGGTTCATCATCAACTGGATAGATAGTTACAGGAAATAAGAATTCTACATCATGTGTCCCATCAGTCATTCTGAAAATGATATTATCACTATAGGTATCAGTGCCATCATGTTTATAAAACACTGTCCCATCCTTGAGGTCTCTGGGAGTAAAATACTCTCTGTTTCTAGGAATCTGCAGATGACCATGCCTTACTCCATCTACTACAAAAACTTTCACTTCACTCAAATTATTTTCATCGGAAATCTGCAGATTTTCTGAGTGAAGAAGCTGTCTAGACTGGCCTTCAAACATTTGTATCCCTTTGTTAAGAGTGACAATGGGTGACAGAGTATTCATTGGTTTTACAGCAATTAGGAGAGTGAAAGGCACAGACTTCATCCCATCCCCATCAATTACTTGCAATTCAATTTGGAATGACCTTATTTGGTCCGAGTCAGTTTTTGGTGGTTTGTAAGCAATTTTCAAATCAGAAACGTCTTTTTGGTAGAATGATCTCAGTGGTTGATTTCTATCATTGGTGCTGACTAATTCACCTTGATCAGGTCCTAAGGGCTTAGTAACATTGAAAATCAATTGATCAGCAGGCGTTTCCTGATCCTCAGCTGCTAAAATTTTGGAGGAAATTGATGTCATTATAAACTGATCAATAGTATTACCCTGACTTACGTCCATGACTAGAAGGGCATTAAAGCTTGGCCTGGGCCTTGTATTTTGAAGACCTGATTCAATAATTACTGGCTTTTGAAAATATTCCTCATGAATCACATCACCATCTGTGACCATAATTTGTACCACTAACGGAATGAAATCTCTGTTTGGTGAACTAGCAAATGCAAAAAGTTTGTACATTATGTTGAGTTGTAAAAATTTATCACAGTCCATAACAGTTAACTCTGAGGTGTCATTAGCAATATATCCATTCCTAGGTAATCCAGTTTCAAGGGATACGAGCATCAGCTTGCAGTGTTGATTGTCTTTGTCGTATGAAAAAACTGTATTGTTGTTGGATAAACCATCACTGTATTCTGACAAATTTTTCACATAAAGTGGAGTATTTTGGGTCAGTATTTTATATTGCACATCTTCAATTCGAACATTAAATACAAACGGAATGATAAGGGTTTGATTGGAAGATTCATAATGAATCATTAAATGAAGATAATCTTCTGGGGGTTCTTTGGCTCCATAATGAATGTAGTAAACTGAATTTTCAGGAAAGGCACAAGGAAATTCTTTCGGCATTAAAATCCCTGGTTTCTGAGACAAAAGATCACTTTGCAAAACTGTCACCCTACATTTGTCAGAGTTACTCACATCTATTTGCAAGTCATTTTGAGGACTCACAAACACACGGCGACCAAAAGGGACATTCACACCTGCGTTTTTCACTAGTATGTCTTTTTCTGTTAATGTCCCTTGACAGTTTTGCACACTAATCAACAAAAGGATTGGGTAAAAAACCCAGTAATGAAGTCTGGTCAACGGCTCGCATTCTCTCTGTCCTCGTGTGACCGCTCGAACTACGGTTGACATCGCGTTCCGCACATCAATCCAAGATGCACTGTTTACATATCACGCACCGCTAGTCGAATACGCGTGCACGGATGAGTATGTAAACAAATCGCCACATGCAGTCTCTTGACTCCTCCTCACAACTCAGCCCATCGCTCAATCTGATTTGTTGACATCTGCGCAGGAATATCAGGCTAACACATTATTGAAATACATTAGCATTTAAATTGTTAAAATATCTAAGGGGCCTATATTTGTGTTCAACAAATGAGAAGAATACTTTCAATTTTCATATTTTCTAGATTACAAAAGAATTTGAGACATACAATTTTTTCTTAAATGAACATAAATTGTTTTTGGTCTATATCCTGCGTAATGTTTGTGAAAAGTCTTTTGAACTCGAACCCGATTTTCAATTGAAACCGCGGGAAAAGCAGAATTGGAGAAAATGTTTGGAAATGGAACACGTCTGACAGAAACATAGACCTACATGAAAAGAAGTAAAGGAGAGGAGTATACTCTTGTTTAATAGAAAATTAGAAAATAGGCCTTGATGTGGGTATTTAATGGAAAGCGATACAATTACCTGATACCAATGGATAATCTATGTAGGGTGAAGAAATAATTGGAGATACATTTATTATATCAGTCATTTCAATCACTATTTATATAGAAACTTGTTTATAAGAAGGGGGCATGCAGACGAAATTTTTACAGTAGAATATTAATGAAATGATAAGTAAATGAAGTAGTCAATCTATATTTTCCAGAAATATAAATGGTACAAAATTTACCATTTTCTTAAGCCACAATCCAGAGACAGAGACCGCATCAGAGAGAGGATTATTCATTGTGGTCATGACAATCAGCGGTGATAATTTACCAACGATGCTGTGAGAAGAATAAGAACAGCTAGTAAGAAGGGTACAGTAAAAAATAGTATTTTTTTTCGGGGGCGGGGGGGGGGGGATGGGGTGGCTTTAATACAATTATTTTGCTCAAACTGCTGCTGAAAGATTGTCTTATAAATGTTTAGTTACAGTATTGTACATTGTGTAACATACTTAACCCAAATGTTTATTTCTTAGTACACATTAGATATTTTCAGCATTGGCATCACAGCAAGAATGATAACTCTTAAGATGACTTGTATGTATTTTAATTGATCAAAAGTTATCCCCCATTTGTAGACTGTTATGCTGATAGACAACCTGTTTATCTCATATTGCCGATAGACAACCTGTTTATCCCATATTCTCACCAAATTATTCAGATGACCCATTTTATTTCATTTATATATCAGGAACTATCATTTAAGAAATTGAATTTCATTTAGACTTTTTTTTGGAAGGGGGTGTAACAATAAAAATCCAAAAATTAAGCTAGACTACACGGCTGAAGAACATTGTATGATTATAAAATCGACATTTCTGTAGAAACTTTTACGCAAAATGTTTTTTTTTCAGCCAATCATTTTTAGCTCACCTGAGCTGAAAGCTCAAGTGAGCTTTTCTGATCACATTTTGTCTGTCGTCCGTCTGTCTGTCTGTCTGTAAACCTTTCACATTTTTAACATCTTCTCCAGAACCACTGGGCCAATTTCAACCAAACTTGGGACAAAGCATCCTTAGGCAAAGGGGATTCAAAGTTGTGAAAATTAAGGACCACGCTCTTTTTCAAGGGGAGATAATTAGGAATTATTGAAAATTTTTGAACTTTTCAAAAATCTTCTTCTCAAGAACCATTAGGCCAGGAAAGCTGAAACTTATGTTCAGGCATCCTCAGCTAGTGTAGAATCAAAGTTGTGAAAATCATGACCCCCAGGGGTAGGTTGGGGCCACAATTGGGGATCAGATTTTTACATAGGAATATATAGAATAAATCTTTGAAAATCTTCTTCTCAGAAACCAATTGCACAGATAAGCTGAAACTTGTGTGGAAGCATCTTCAGGTAGTGTAGATTCAAAGTTGTGAAAATCATGATCCCCACGGGGTAGGGTTGGGCCACAATGAGAGGAGGGGGTCAAATTTTTATATAGGAATATATAGAGTAAATCTTTGAAAATCTTCTTCTCAGAAACTAATCAGCCAGAAAAGTTGAAACATGTGTGGAAGCATCTTCAGGTAGTAAAGATTCAAAGTTGTGAAAATCATGACCCCCGGGTGTAAGTGGGGCCACAAACGGGGGTTGAACTTTTACATAGGAATATATAGAATAAATCTTCAAAAATCTTCTCCTCAGAAACCAATTGGCCAGAAAAGTTGAAACTTGTGTGGAAGCGTCCTCAGGTAGTGTAGATTCAAAGTTGTGAAAATCATGATCCCCGCGGGTAGGGTGGGGCCACAAATGGGGCGAACTTTTACATAGGAATATATAGAATAAATCTTCAAAAATCTTCTCCTCAGAAACCAATTGGCCAGAAAGGTTGAAACTTGTGTGGAAGCATTCTCAGGTAGTGTAGATTCAAAGTTGTGAAAATCATGATCCAGGGGGTAGGGTTGGGTCACAATGGGGGGGAGGGGGTCAAATTTTTACATAGGAATATATAGAGTAAATCTTTAAAATTCTTCTTCTCTGAAACTAATCAGCCAGGAAAGTTGAAACATGTGTGGAAGCATCCTCAGGTAGTGTAGATTCAAAGTTGTGAAAATCATGATCCCCCCGGGTAGGGTGGGGCCACAAACAGGGGGCGAACTTTTACATAGGAATATATAGAATAAATCTTCAAAAATCTTCTCCTCTAAAACCAATTGGCCAGAAAAGTTGAAACTTGTGTGGAAGCATCCTCAGGTAGTGTAGATTCAACGTTGTGAAAATCATGATCCAGGGGTTAGGGTTGGGTCACAATGGGGGGGAGGGTCGAATTTTTACATAGGAATATATAGAGTAAATCTTTAAAAATCTTCTTCTCAAAAACCAATCAGCCAGGAAAGCTGACACTTGTGTGGAAGCATCCTCAGGTATTGTAGATTCAAAGTTGTGAAAATCATGACCTCCAGGGGTAGGGTGGGGCCACAATTGGGGGGTCAAACTTTTACATAAGATAATTATAATGGACTAAATCTTAAAAATCTTCTCATCAGAAACTAATCAGCCAGGAAAGCTGAAACTCGTGTGGAAGCATCCTCAGGTATTGTATATTCAAAGTTGTGAAAACCTGACCCCCGTAGGTAGGGTTGGGCCACAATGGGGGTCGCATT
>WFKH01011443.1:12683-23496 GCA_016163765.1 Magallana hongkongensis
GAAAGCAACCTCAGATAATGTAGATTCAAATGTGTTCAAATCAAATTTTGAGGGGTAGAGTGGGGCCATATTGGGGATCCAATCTTACAAAGGAAAACATTTTAGATATTCACAAAAGCTGAAATGGTATAATATAGATTTTTACTTATATGCAATCATGTTGACATATTGCTGATTCTTTAAAATTGTTTCGACTTTGGCCCCTGGACAATTCTTGGGCCTCACAAGGGGTTCAGAGTTAGATGAAGGTTTATATTCCATATATAAACAATCGTTTAGGATCTATAATTTGAGAACTGCAATTCTCAACATGTGACATGACTATAAAATCATCCTGTTAGAAAAGGGACTAATGATAATAAACATAATATCCAGGGGGGAAAATGGATTTTTATTTATACAGGATCTACATGTATTATACTACATTGTCCAGATAGTTTGTATTATGACTCCATTAAGCTGATTTTATCATACCTATTGTTCCTCAGGTGAGTGATGTGGCCCATGGGCCTCTTGTTAAAAATAATTTTACATTAATTTTGTTTTCTTCCACGTATTACATATACATCGATATTCTAAACATTCGTTGTAATGTTGTTTCTGCTGATCATGAATGGCACTATATTTTTGAGTGCAAGTGTGTAAAGAGTTCCTGACTGTAGTAATATATTTTGAATAGATAGTAAGCACTGATCGAATATATTAAAAATTAAAGAAGATTTTATATTTATAAGAATTTGGACAAGCAAATATATGTACATCAAATCACCTTTAATAGATGAAACTACAGTGTGTTTGCCCAGTTCTGCATTCAGGCTACTTTCTGGGAGGAAAAAATGACATTTGAATTCCATAGGCATTGAGGAAAGACTTGATTTTTGTTATTTTTATTTCATCTTCTCAAACTCAACAACCTGGATGAGAGAGAGAAAAGGTCAAAACCAACATTCGATCGGTTGTGTTGTATACTACACACGTATTTAACATGCTGTATATTTGACTAAATTATCATAACTTTAATAGTAATGATAATTCTGATTTTAATATCTTTTGTTTAATAAAAATAATTAAAAGCTTAAACGACTGTTGGATGATTAATGACTTGAAATAAATTAATGAAATGAAAATGACACTTTTACTGGTAATGTTTTAAAGATTGTCTTTGAAATAAGATTTTATCTGTTATTCAGTAAAACTACTTTTAGAGTAACTTTAAAGCCATGAGAGAAATTAACGTGATAAACAGATACGCTTTCTTAGTCTGTATAAATAGTTAGAAGTAATCTTTTTCATAGGCTATTATTAAAATCAGGCAGTTCAAAGTCGTGTGTGAGAAATCAAGTGATAAAGTGCTAATCATAGATTAATGTATTTTTAATGGTCAACTGGTGACTGGAAGGCTTTTGTTTACTGTGGTGTGTACGCACCTCTACCACTCCATATGGTATCTTCCCTATAAGGCCTGGAGGATACTTTTCTGAGATCTTCTGATAAAATATTGAAGGGTCTGAGAGTTTGTTCATTTTAGAGGTACCGGTAGCCATGGCCTGTTATATTTTAGTGACTCATGTTAGCTGGCATGCTGTGAAATAAGAAAAATTGTTTTTCTCTCTCTCTCTCTCTCTCTCTCTCTCTCTCTCTCTCTCTCTCTCTCTCTCTCTCTAGATTTACATAGAAAAAAGTTATCTCCCCCATTTTAACCAATTTAACTCTGAAAAGGAAGTTATGAGGTCTGACAGTATTTAGTCTGAAAATAGCTCCTTCTATGGAAATATTTAATTACTTTTTTTTTTTGAAAGTTGTGTGAAGACTCAACACCAACAAAGTTCTCTTTGAATCTGCATTAAATTAATTTTGTGTGTGACAGTCATTTATTAAGGGTGAACTACAGTTATTTTTTCTCACGTATTTTTCTTGCTGAACTTGTAATTCTTGTTTTCTTTTAGGCAAATCGTGAATAGGGTTTGGTTTCAAATAAATACTTTAAACATTAATCATTCAAACTTTAGTCTACAGTATTATAATGGCCTTTAAGAAAGTTAACTTTCTGGAAAAGAGGAAAAATCAAGAAAATCCAGTTTTATAAGGGACTAGCTTTGTTATAATGAAACTATGAAAGTAATGTGCAAAAGATTAATAATAGTATTGAGTCACTTTAATTCCTTGCCCAGCTATTATACATGAATATATATATTGAATAACAAAGTTATGAACATTTCTGTTTTTCACTTGTTTGAAATAAATTTACAATTAAATACAAAATTAAACTAACCATTTAGTTAAAAAAAATTGTACAAATGCTAATTAATTAAAAAGAAAACTGAGTTTTCTAATCTAATGAATTAGCATTTGTATTATATTTGTGAATGAAGCAAGAATGTATGAATGAGATTTAGCCGTAAAGAAAAGGAGACATCAAATAATAATGTAAATTAATGATAATTCATTATAATACTGCTGTTGTGTTAAAAAAATTTCTCAAATTAATACATGATGATTTTATTTTAGATACATGTGTATGTTTCTGTTGAACAAATAGTGCAAAAAAAAGTAACAATTAATGCATGAGATTTTCCTGGTTTAATTAGAGAGTGTAATATATATTAAAAGTCAGATGATATTCTTCTCTTACTGGCAGGATCTAGAGAAATCAGTCATGCATAGCTGTTGAAGATTTACTGGCCATTGGCCTATACATAATGGTCACAGGTAAATGAATCGACCATTTAACCAGTAGCATCAAAGTCCTGTCCATGTTTACTTCAGATTTGTTTACGTGTTTACTGCAGGCACTGTGATTTTTATTTTCTGCAGGAGAGATTCTCATGTGTGTTGTTTCCTAATTAACTGCCAGGTAAGATACTTGAATTTTGTGCACTTGATATTTTTAGTTGCTGTTGTATATATTTACTAAGTAGCTTGAAGATGTCAGTTGCAGAGTTGATAGTAGACTATGTAGTGTATCGAAAGAAGTTATTAAGTTGGGGATTAGTCATACTAGGGTTCAATAGAAATGGGTATATGACTTTTAAGACCAGCTAGGGTATAAACAAGAGTATCCATATATGTGAGTCATAGAAATTTATTTGTACATTTCTAAGATGAATACTAGATGTTTGTCTGTTGAGAACATGAGTAATAGACCAGATTAGATTATTAAAAAAACAAACCAAACAAACATATTAATTGATAATTATTTGCCTACCAAACTCTGAATTTTGAATATATTTTCTTTCAGAGGCAAGTTTTTTTAAATTATGAGAAATGATTGCATTGAGAATACTGTAGAAGCATCAGTTATTGCATGAAGCTGCATTGCAAATCTGAAACTTTCAGTGGCTTTGCTATATTAAGATATCAATAAACCATTTAGAATAGTGTGTTCTTATAGAAATTGAATGCTGGTACCGGTATGTGTTTAATGACATATTTTAATTCAAACAAAATGAGAATGTTTTCTGCAAAAGTGGGAAATTAAAATATTTGATATGAAATTTTATACACGAGAATTAAATTAAGGTAAACTGTCAGATACAGTACAATGTTTAACACACACTGACAGGTGTAACAGTAAGTATACTTTACTTGAGTGTGGCCCAGTTAGGATGGAACTTCGTAATTACACTAAATTCAATATCTTTACACTCCACCTACCCTTTGTTTCTATACTCTGACATGATCATGTATCTAAAGGATCGATTCAATAATTTACCTGTAAACATTGATTTTTATTTACCTTGTAGTGCATTTTAATTTGCTTATGAAGAAGCACTTTTGATGTCAGATGAAATCTATCTGGTAGTGTTCTACATTCGATTAAAAATCCTATTATGGAAAATTGTGATCATACATTTTAAGAGAAATTATACTTAAATGAGGACAAAGTCAGCATACACAACAGATGAAATGGCTTCTTTTTTTATTAAATGATTCATTACACAGGCAGTGGCAATTTATCAATTTGATGTCATCATTTGATAAGCTTGGGACACTTGTTGAGGTAGATCACAAATTGTGTTACACAACACATTCAGAAGAAGGCCTGTATGATTTTATTCTCTGATTCTGATCATTGTTTGATTGCCCAGGGCTGTATAATGGATAGTGTTAATTTTTATCCGAGCAAGATCTCGTATAGAAATTCCTGGGTGCTATAGGCGAGATATTTCAGGAGCCAGTTGTGCTTGTTTATGAGGGATTTCTGATTTTATTTGTTTCAGATATAAAATTTCTAGATTTTGTATGTAAGTATTTTTTTATATTCCAAATCTGGTATTTTTTTTATAATTACTTTTTATCCCCCCCCCCCAAAAAAAAATTATAATTATCTCAAAATTAAACAAGAGGGTTGGGGGGACCTGTCATTCTTTATCCTCAATTTTCTCCTTTTGGAAGCATTATATAGGATTGTGATTATGAATATGAGATAATTAATGAGAGTAATATAAAAATGGTAAATCGATTGTTATCCTTATAATCAATGAACCAATGCAAGATTTATTTAACATGTAAGAATCTCTACATATTTTTGTAAACATGTATGAGAAAAATTTAGCTTTGCTATAGCTTCATTTACTGGAGGAGGGGGGAGGGTGACAGATTACCATAACATGTCAGACTTAATCCAAAGCATGTAACAATTTTGTGAATTGTCTAAGCTCATAGCATTGTATGTGTATGTCTTTACATTATAACCTGCAGACAAAAACAAGGCCAGGTCAGGTACAGCAAAACTATTATGTCTGACACCTGTCTCCTGTACCTGAATTCACCTGACAACATGCTGTCTTCTTCAAATTGTATGCTTCTCTTATTCAAGTTAAATTCAGTTTGTTTAATTAGCTGTAAATTGTTTTCATGATGAGTAATTATTACAAGTATAAGAAACTTATGAAATTAGAAATATATATACATTCCTATACTTTACTGTTCGAGAAATTAAGAACATATCAAAATGTGAAAAATGAAATGAATTTACCTGAGAGTGGTATAATTAAGGTGTCTGAATACTCCTCATTGTTTCCAAACTGGGACAGGAATCCTTTTATAATACCATAATTTTGCTGGTACATCTGCACTTAGAGGGACATAGAGTTTTGTCATTTATAGGAGTCCTTTTGAAATAGTGAATATCATTTGTTCATGGTTGTGTTAGGGTTTTGCCAGCATTGATTGTGTACCATATTTTCCTTTTAGATGTAATGCATGGTTTTGGGGTTTTGTTTTTATTATTGAAATACATTGGTGTATAGAAAATATTTTCTATTCCTTGCAGATTTTTAGATCTAAGAGATTTCCAAACTCCACAGAAAACCATGTGGAAAGAAGTGGTTTGGTGGAGTTTTCTTCTTGGGTCAATCTCAACTGTGCAAGGTAAGTGCATTATTTACTTTGTTGAATAGACCATCTCAGCTGCCACTGGTTCCTTTGGATATAACTGTGTAGGAAAGCTTGGTCATATTTAGAGCTCATTGTAGATTGTGTATGAAAGTAATACTCTGAACATTGTAGTTTAGTGTATCTCCTTGATGCTCACAGTGTCATGGATGTGTAACTTCAGTTACTGAAAGATTATTGTTGGTACAACTTAGGGGTCCAATTTTGTCTTAATTGTTTTCAAACCCAATGCACAAAAACAAACATAGACAAACTTTTCAACCTTTGCATAAAATTACACATTCACAAAGGAGGACGTGGTATGATTGTTCATTCATTTACATTGAAATCCCACTTTTACTGAATATTTTCACTGAATAAGTTGATCAGAAAGAGGAAGAAGTAAAATATATAGAATGCATCCAATTAGATCTGCTTATTTGTGTTGTGGAGACAGTCTTAATAAAATTTATAAAATTATTAAATAAAATCTGAATACTTTGATTTTAGTACCATATTTGGTTTACTCTCTGACTCCGAGCAACCACTGTAAGGGTCTTGATGCAAGTTAAAGGATGGAAAAACAACCTGTGATAATTACCAATCGTTCTTAGTTTTATCTTAACTCATTAATATCTATACCCACTCTGCAAAAGGGTACTAGGACCTTAAATCAGTCATATTGAAAGTCAAGGTAGAAAAAAATGTTCTTCAACAAAATTAAATTTGGGTTCATTTTAGCCTATGATCTAAAGGCATGAGGAGGTATATTTTTGGTGTAGATTTTACTTTTGTAATTGTAAGAAACATATGCTGTTAGATTATGAATTATTTATTTTACCCCCTGCTCCGAAGGAAAAGGGGGTATACTGTTTTACCCTTGTCTGTCTGTCTGTCCGCCCGTCCGTCCGTCCGTCAGTCCTTCCGTCTGTCTGTCTGTCTGTCCATAACAAAAATTTCTGTCGAATTTTTCTCAGCAACTATTCATTGCAGATGCTTGAAATTTTAACACACTATTTGTTTAGGCATGCCATATCGTGGGATATATTTATGTACCAATCGGATGTCAACTTCCTGTTAAATGATGACTTTGTTTATTTTTAGCCTAAATTTTCAACCAAATTTTTGTCAAAGATTTCTCAGCAGCTATTTATCGCAGATGCTTGAAATTTTAACACGCTATTTGTGAAGGCATGCCATATTGTGGGATTTATTTTTGTACAAATCGGACATCAACTTCCTCTTAAATGACGACTTTGTTTATTTTTAGCCTAAATTTTCAACCAAATTTTCGTCAAAGATTTCTCAGCAACTATAACTTGCAGATGCTTGAAATTTTTACACACTATTTGTTTAGGCATGCCATATTGTGGGATATATTTTTGTACCAATCAGATGTCAACTTCCTGTTAAATGATGACTTTGTTTATTTTTAGCCTAAATTTTCAACCAAATTTTCGTCAAAGATTTCTCAGCAGCTATTTATCGCAGATGCTTGAAATTTTAACATGCTATTTGTTAAGACATGCCATATTGTGGGATATATTTTTGTACAAATCGGACGTCAACTTCCTCTTAAATGACGACTTTGTTTATTTTTAGCCTAAATTTTCAACTAGATTTTCGTCAAAGATTTCTCAGCAACTATAACTTGCAGATGCTTGAAATTTTTACACACTATTTGTTTAGGCATGCCATATTGTGGGATATATTTTTGTACCAATTGGACGTCAACTTCCTGTTAAATGACGACTTTTAATATTTTGAATATTCACATCAGAGCAGGGGTATTACTAGTAAGCATTGGCGCACCGATATCTTGTTAAGATCATTTTGTTGTCTCAAAGATAATGCCACATATATTTTTTTTCTTGGGTCCTATTCATGTTCACAGTTTTCTATTATTAATGTTAAAAATCCTTTGTCTTAAGAACACTGATAAATTCCAGTTTATATGCACAATATTTTTACTTAAAATTCAAGGTGTTGTTTTGACAATTAGCAGCAGTACTGCACAATTTTACATTCACATATTCTACTTTGAATTGATAATAAGAAGAATCACCTTTTAACTTAAAAATGCAAATTAATGTATTGTTTACAGGCATTTGCACTCTCAGAAAAAATCGTTTTCCTTTTTTTTTTTTTTAAGATTATGTTCCCTCATGCATCATAAATAATGCATTCATAATGGCAAATGAAGTAATTTTTTTCTCATATAAAAAGGGTGCTCCTTGTAGTGACAGGCTATCCTCCATCTTCATCAATCATAATGGCTTGAAAGTGTTGAACTTGATAAACAAACTACTCATGATATGATCTCAAAGGTCATACTTACCACCTTACAAATCATTAGATAAATGTATTAGCATTTTCAAAAGCCATAGTTTAGGTTTGCTTTGTTTATACCTTATACCTCTATAAAAGCATGTCCATTCTGGCTGTCTTATTTTGGGCTACAATTTCCCCACCTTAACCTTCTCTTGAACCAAGAGGTCAAGGGTTCAACCAAGGTGAAACTAAATCATGTCAGTATCACTATGTCAGAAGCCTTTTGGATTAAATATGCTTGTCAATAGATGGATGTGTTAAGGTATGGCATGGTGCATTTGTTCATATGTTGTAGGCAAGATTAAAGGTAGAGAAATCAAATTAGTTCACAGACTGCTTATTGAAAGAGCAAGAACTCAACAATTTTCAAGGGCAAAAGCCAAGGAAGCTCTAGACTTAAATTGAAATTCCTGGTCTTTAAACCATATGGACAATACACAGACTATACAGGCTTGGATAGGATCATACTTGATGCACAGGTTGTTTATGGCCACAGAATGAATTCATTTTGCGTTAATGTCAAAGGTCAAGGTTATGCTACAGTTAGTCAGAAATTTCAAGTCTAGAAACCTTGTAGGCAAGATACAGACTATGCTGAGGTAGGCTGGTCATACTTGTACTTGGTACACCGGTTGCTTATGACAATTAGGTAATCCCTATTAAATTATTTAGCATAGGTGAGAGTTTAAAGGTTAAGGTCTCAAGACTTTGTTATTTCCCTTTGACAGAAACAAAAAGATTGCTCCCACACTAGATCATTCATATCTGGATGACAATATGATTTTAGATGTCTGGTAATATCTTGCTCCTAGGCTTACTGTTATAAAATTCTGTTGATAAATCTAGATAAAAATAAAACTAATCTTATTCATGCGCCTTACCCTTAAGGAATATCATGAAAAGCAGTCACTGTTTTGCATGTACAGATACCAGCCAGTACCTTTATACAAATAAAAGTCCATTAATACTGTTACCGTAAATTTACCATAACCTTTGATAATTCAGTATATGCCTGTATCAAAAATGATTTTTGGACCAAAATGCAATTATTCTATTTGATCCATTTGAAAAACTTGCCATAAGAGTAAGATTTTACTGATTGCTAGTATTATAACATTGTCCAACTTGAATATTTTATGATCAAAATATCCTCAGGGATTTTACAAAATGCTGAGCAATTTTTGATATAAGGCCACCTGTAAAAAATTATTTCTTTCACACTTGCGCTAGATCTCCCAACTCAGTGATTACATTAATGAAAGCAACCTATAGTAAACTGCTTATGATACTTTATTCATGCTGTATAAATCTGTTAATTTACAGCTAACACACTGTGTCCCAGTGGAAACCCTTTTATTGTCAAAAAGTGCTCAAATGATAGCGCATGTTCCTCTGTGTTGGAATATTGTCACCAGGGCACCTGCTGTCCCAAAGATCATGTAAATACAGGTAAATTAACTATTTGTAAAGGCTCTCACCAGTAATAAAACGTAAATGAACCAGGTACAGAGCAAATGAGGCCAGTTTTTAATCAGTTTGCTTTACTTTCTCATGAGAAAAATGTTGTTTTTCTTCTGGGTTTTTAACACACATTTAGTAGCCAGTCTTTACTGAAAATTTCAACATTAATTTATCTGACAAACTATGTGGACTTAGTAGTAAGGACCTCTATTTGTTTCTTTTAGGCGCAAGGTCACTCCCAGGCCTTTCATTTACAGATTTTAGTTTGCACCTTTTTAATTTCCTCTTAAATAGGGATGCAGCAGCAGTGTTTTCAATAAGTTTTTGAATAGAAGGAAAAAATTTTGGAACAGCAGGAAACCTAATCTCGGCGAGGGGTCTACCGTATATAATTTGTTACAGCGAGTGATTCTGCTTTATCTGTTTATCCGTGTAACTGTTTATTTACCTCGTTTATTTAGTGAGCAAGTTGAACACACAAAATTTCGTTTACGAGCGAATGGCATTGCTGTAGCAAAAAGTTGATGAGCATTTACCAGACACGTAATAAAACTGTTTCTTGACATTTTCCAAAGGTCTATTCACAAAATCATTTATTTCTTATCTGCCAAAACACCTGCACTCATCCTGCAACTTCGCTCGGACTTTTAAGTGTCCGCCATTGTTAATGAGGTATCGAAGCAATTCGTCACCGTTACATAACGCTCACTGAACTTCAATACATAAAAGTCCTACTATTACATCAAAACGAAGATTTTTTTCTCAAAATTACAATACAAATATAGAAAGATTTTCCTCTTCGACATGGGATATCCGATTCGATCGTTTGACATATGGTGGGAACCAGTTCATGTTGATCTGGGTCATTGACGTGTTATTATTTTGATGCCATATTTTCAAACGCATTAACGATAAGGATTTTGATATTAACTAAATCAAGCTCCTATATCGGCAGAATTTTTTTAAGACGGAAATCTTAGCCGGAAAATTTTATTCTACAGGCGGTTAATTTTTCCGGTTGCCGGCTCTTATTGAAAACACTGAGCAGCGTGGTATTATAGAATGTCACGTGTAACAGCCTGTCCTTACACATAGATGTCACACAATTACAGTGTATTATAAGTATCAGTGTTTCGATATTAGTGTGTGCTAGCGTGCAAACTTGTTAATTAAGCTATTATATGTACTGGATCACTGCTTCTCAGTAGACCTACATTATCTCTTTTTCTTATAATTATGTCTCCCCTTTCAAAGGGAAGACATTGTTTTTGTGGATTTTCTTCTTCTTATTCTTCTTCATCCAAATATTGTACGGGCTGTAACTTAAATACCCTTTGACATTAAGACTTCAAACTTGTAACATAGATAGATTGGTATTGAGAAGGAGTGCACGCCACCAAAATTTTTGACCTTGACCTATTTTGTCTTTCAAGGTCAAGCATTTTATGAAAAATATTGTCCGGACCATAACACAAGACTCCTTTAACATACAGACTTTTAATTTGTATCATAGATAGATGGTATATAACATAGCTGAACCCTACCAAAGTTTTTGACCTGACCTAATATTTTTATTTCAAGGTCAATTTAGAAAAAAATTCATTGTTCATCTCCTGAATATACTTTGACAGAAGGACTTCAAACT
>WFKH01011443.1:23596-36592 GCA_016163765.1 Magallana hongkongensis
ACCCTTTGACATTAAGACTTCAAACTTGAAATATAGATAGATGGTATTGAGTAAGAGTGCATGCCACCACAATTTTTGACCTTGACCAATCTTGTGTCTCAAGGTCATTCATTTTCTAAAAAATGTATGAATCATAACATGAGATTCCTTTAACATACAGACTTTAAAATTGTATCACAGATAGATAGTATGTAACCTAACTGGAACCTACCAAAATTTTTGACCTTGGCCTAATATTTTTTTCAAGGTCAAATTAGAAAAAAAACCATTCTCAGTCTTTATTTAAATATACTTCGACAGAAGGACTTCAAACTGTAAACAAAGAACTAAAATAACTTGAAACATTAAATTTTTTACCTTGACCCTTTTCCTAACTCAAGATCAAATTAAGAAAAAAAAAATTTAACTTCGAAATTCTTTGACAGAGAGACTTCAAACGTAAAACATAGTTTGATGATCTAGCAAAAAAGTGAACCATACCCAACTTTTTGACCTTGACTTATTTGGATCTCGGGGTCAATCATCATATAAAAAAATTCCTTACAATAATGACTTGTATCATATATGGATGATATATAACATATAGCTGACATCATTCTTTTTCACCTACTAAATTTGCCCCATATTACAAACCTTGGGGAGAAGGGGAGACGTGTTTTTTTTTTTGTAAAAAAATACAATACCCACTAGTTGCCTATATGTTTGTATTCTTGTAAATATGTTGTAATAATCTCCATTTGGAGGAAATAAAGAAAGAAAGGAAGGAGAAAGAAATTAAAAAGTGTACCAATTAACACAGCTCTGTTTTTAAAATAATTTAATTTCCAATATTGCAGAAATAATATTAGAATGTATATTTTTTTTTTTTAAAGTAGCAAATTAGTATAAGCAAAATAAATGTCATGATCTTGGCATTTTGTGGACCCTGTTATCCTTCCTCTTGGCTGAATATGCATTATACTTCTTGTATAGAAACTTGTTAGATAAAAATGTGCACTGATCTTGAATTAAATTTTTAAAATGGGGCTCTTGGAGAGGGTCAGCATCTCAATAATGTCTAGTTTATTTAGTATGGTAAGGTTAATTAATGTCAAATTGAAGTTATTTTCTTTATTGGATTAATAACTAAATTTCTATCGAATACATTGTAATATGTTTTGTGAGATTACTGTAATGCAGCCAATTAGATATACCATATTTACACTCATGTACCTAATATGCACTACCATTATATGTACCAAGAGCAAGTGGCCCAATAAACACCAAACTCAAGAATTTTTCTTCTAATCAACCTAGACCAAAGCTTCTTTCCTCTAAACACTCTCAGTACAAAAATTCATTTTTTTTTTAAACCATTCTGAAAAGCGTTATGCTTTATCCCCTCAGTGGTTTCAATAAGTTTTTGAATAGAAGGAAAAAATTTTGGAACAGCAGGAAACCTAATCTCGGCGAGGGGTCTGGGGGCCGCTTCAGGCCCCCAGCGTGTCCAGGGCGGAGCCCTGGTGGGGGGCCCAGGGGGCGGAGCCCCCCGGCCGAAAACAAGAAATAATCATTTTTTAAGGTACTCTTCCTGCTTCTAAGACCATCAAAAAGTATAAGTTTTATCAAATGTCTACCGCTAGCAACTGCTTAATTTTACCTTAAATAGTGCCATTTTAAGACTATTTTTTCTCTATTCACCAATTTGTAAAACAAATTCTTGAACATTTTTTTTTACCAATTTACAGCTAATAAAAAAAATTTTCTGTGCTAAATTTTTATGATGAATATACTGTATATTTACTCCCTTTCACATGAATCCACCTTCCAATAAAAACATCAATCAAAATTCTATTTTTTAGTACCTACAATTATAAAAATAAAATCAGAAATCAGAAACGTATGAAGATCGATTTATGCAGTAAAACACTCATTGAAAAATGTTTCTACAAATTCAAGCTAAAACACAGAGTCTAGGAAAATATTTTAATAAATATATTCAATATATTTACTTTGAGGACAAAAAAGTTAAGGTCTGAAAGAGTAAAAATAAGTACTTCGTGGTAGTCTGTTTCTTAAATGTAGCAAAATAAACTGACTTTCCTTCGAGTTACGTAATAACAATCACGAGAAATTTCAAGTTATGAGGAAATGCTGGTTGATGTATACCTTGAAAGAATGTCGAATCATGAAGTTAAAAGTTACGTTATGTCAAAAAAGATACACCGGTCTCTAGAAATAATATATAAAAACTATTGCTTTACTTCGTTTGGAGACGGGGAGAAAAAAATCATTGATTTTCCTCTTCGACATGGGATATCCGATCGTCATTGACTCAATCGTTTAACATATGGTGGGAACCAGTTCACGTTGATTTGGGTCTTTGACGTGTTACTATTTTGATGCCATATTTTCAAACGCATTAACAATAAGGATTTTGATATTAACTAAATCAAGCTCCTATATCGGCAGAATTTTTTAAAGACGGAAATCACAGCCGGAAAATTTTATTCTACAGGCGGTTAATTTTGCCGGTTGCCGGCTCTTATTGAAAACACTGCCCCTAGGTATTTTCGTTTGTTAATTTTTATCCTTTTAGAGTAAAGTTATGACAACAAGCAATTTACATGTACTTGCTTTTAAGTAAAAATTCTTAGAAAAATCTATCAGTAATTGATTTCATTGTTGAATTAAAATAACAAGTTTGTTATATTTTACAAATTAAAATAAAGGCAATGCAGGTCAAAGGTAGAGGCAACTGTGTATGAAGCAACAAATTTATTTCTGTAGAGTTGACAACTCGATGACACTGTACATCTCTGATATAAAAGTTAAAAAGTCAAATGTATTGATTCTTGGTAAAAAAAAAAAAAAAAAGATCACTTTCAAATGTGTTGTGATTGATTGATATTTACATTTCATCCATGAATCTTTTATCAGCTTGCAAATCAGTTATCAAATGTTTAATATTTAATGAATGGTAACAAATTTCATCAAATAATGGTAAATGCGATTTTGATAGAATCTTTGCTTGAAGTTCCACCCACTGTTTTTCAATCGAAGCATTTGGTCATTTGGGCAAAGTCAAGGTCACTGGCAGGAAAAGTTCAAAATTTGTGTCCAGTCCATATCTTTTTTATGGAGAAACATTGGAAGTTCTTCACACAAACATTGCTTATGACCTGAGGATGTGTCATGATCTTCACCCAGGGTCAGTTGTGCAAGTTCAAGGTCATTGTTTAAAAAATGCTTAATTCCTGTCTTGGCCCTATCTTGTAATGGAAAATGATTAGAAGCTAAAATTTGACACAATGATTGCTTGTGACCTTTAAATATGTCCTGACTTGAGCGTTGGTCATTTTTGTTAGTTCAATGTCACTATAAGAAAAAGAAGCACCCCTATTTTCTAATAGAGAAATACTTCAGTTTTGATATTTTCTTAGCGGGGGGTATCATTTGTGAGCTTGCTCACAGTTCTTCTATTTTTTTTGCACATAAAGGGATGGGCATCTATTTATTTAAGTAGAGAAAATAAGAAAAAAAATAAATTTAGTAAATGGTCTCAAAAATTCATTGTTGTGAAATGGTTAAAAATGATATTTGATTTTTGTTATTCATGGCCATATAGACTGAAAATGATAAAATTTGATTATGAAATTCTGATTTAAAAAAATGTTTATTGTTAAATTAAACCTGTTTTGTCCATATCAATTTGACGACATAACTGAATCAAGGTCATTTGGTAAATGTCAATAAACAGTAGATTTCAATCTGTCTGAATTGTGTTTGGTTCATTACCTTACATTGGAGCAGAGTTAGACAGTATAGGTACATACACCTGGAACAGATTGCTTTTGACCTGAGGGTGGGTGGTGACCTTTAACAAAATTTCTTTTGTCAATAACATGTTGATGTTTGAATCAGTTTTTGATTTCATTTCACAAAAAAAATTTCTGAACAGTTGAATTAGATTAAGAAATATCATATGACCTTGAACTATGACCATTTAGATCTTTGAATTTGATCTGACACAGTCTAATCATAAAAACTGTCTTTTGAAGATAATTGTATTTACATTCTTTGTATATTTCCCTTTTAATTGAATTGTAAATCAGAGACATTTGTAATTCCATTATATTAGTCGAACCTGATACCAGTAATATATGGAATATATTGAATAATGTACATGTGAACATTCTTAAATTTTACCTTCCCTGTACATTACTCTGATAAGTTCTTGTTTAAGTTAATGAAACTTTTGATTTTATTTATCCTAAAGTATATGTATCTTGGGGCTTCATATGTTAGAGCCCCAGTTTTCCAGACGCTTCAGTTTTTTGGCAAATTTATTTTCGAGACCAGAATTGTCATTCATAGTTTTCAGTGCTTTAAAATGACTTTAGTAGAATTTATCTACTATAATATACTAGAATTTTATTTTCTATTTTATACTAGAATATAATCTGCTAATATCATGATACAGGTATTTCATAAAGTGTGCCTCACTATTGACTATTCAACTGGGCCAGAGTTCATGGTCACTATTTTTCAACATACTGCTTTGAAAAGAAAATTCATGAAAGAAAACGTTCAGACTTAACACTCATTGATTTTCTTGTTCTTTCAGCTCAAGCCCGTTGTTCATATGATGCCATGTTCGTACCACAGACAGAGTGTAAAGCTGATCCCAATGTCTGTCCTGCGGGGGATATATGTGATCCAGTGACAAAGTGGTGTTGTCCCCCTTTGAGAGGTAGGCAGATATATTGAAGGTAGAAATAACTTTGTACAATATGGTTGTCATATTACATATATCTTTAAAGAAAGATAGCAAAAATACACATTTGGTAATACTAACATAGTTGAATATTTGGGGTTTGCACCATCTAATGGTTCAAGAACCCAACTACAGATGATTTGCTGTCAGTTGTCAATACCACATTGTATTGGTATTTCAAACTAAATAACAAAACCAAAGTAATTTACCTAACATATTTTCTTTTAATCAACCAAAATATATAATATAAAATTTGATTAACAACATAAAATTAAAAAAGGGAACAATTGGAGATTATGATTGCATTGTAAACACCTAGGGTCAGAGGAAATATATACCTACAATATACCAGTGTAATAATCATGATGTAACTGGCATCACTGTGTAAAAATCCCAAAATATGAAATCAATTGAGATCAGTTCATTTGTTTTCTTAATTCCAAATGATTGCACCTTATTATTGGTAATATTATTCCGAGTACTCCAGAAATGTGTATAGGGGTGGAGGAGGCACCAAGGCTTTATGATTTGTTAGCACTACACTATTTTGTATAACACAATAATCACTCAGAAAAATCAGGAACATATACCGTAAACAATATCTGTGTCTTAAATAAAAAGTTCTACAATTGTGTAGGTAATTTGAAAATTTGTGACACGATAGAATTTCCCCTGAAGAGTTTAACGATGTATATGTGTATGAGGATTTCTAGAGGCCAACAAATTTCTTTTTCAGAAAAGCGTTGTCCAGAAGGATACCAGGTCCTGACATTTTGTCGGAATGGTGAAACTTGTCCTGGAGGCATGGAGTGTATAGAAGGCTCGTGTTGTCCTGTTCCCTTGAATTCAGGCCCAGGTATATATAAATATAGTATGAGTCATCATTGATTTGTCTATTTAAGAAATTGAAAATGATATATTGTATGTTTGAATATGGTACATGTATTACAAATGTACATGTAAAACAATGTAAACGTTCTGTGTTACATGTTGCATCTCTAAAAATTTTCATCTATTTTAACCCTATCTGTTACTTTGCAGTCTTTGCTTGCCCAGGAGGTAATCCTGTAGTCATAAAGTCCTGTGCTAAAAATGAATCCTGTTCTCAGACAGAGTTCTGTCATCTAGGAACATGCTGTCCTAGCGCAATCAACAAGAAACCAGGTACATATATTTGAGTCACATGTAGTTTATTCACATTACCAAAAAGAAGCCCAAAACTCAGATGTATATCATTGTGATTCGATTTGCCTTCATTCATAGGTACTCATTTTGATAGCAACTTACGGCAGCAGCAAAAGAGCTTAAAAAAAAATCTTAACACAAATTTAAAATATTAATACCTTCGTTTTCATGTTGTAGATGAATTATTTCAATTTTAAATAAAATTATTTTACTATAAAAGACCACATTAGAGGACTCCTTCTCTTGATTATGCTATTGCTATTGTGTTTCAGGGGACTGCCCTGCCGTTGCTGATGGTGTGTTTGGTATATGTGTGGAGGAGTGCTCTGATGATGCTGCCTGTGACAGTGATCTGAAATGCTGCTCCAATGGATGTGGTCACACATGTCAAAAGCCTACAAGTATGTGGGAGAATTCTAGTTCACTTGTCTAGTCTTGATGTATATTATGGCTACATTGTATGACACATTGAATTATTTGGCACTTGTTAAGCAGAATTTATGAGCTCAGTGAACTGTTTGGCGTGTTTCCTGTTATTCTGATAACTTGTCAACAGTTTCTGTTTCTATGTTAATGAATTGCCTAATACTTTAAATTCATTATGAATGAGTTAATATTTGTCAAATTATGGGAGTTTAAATGTTTTCTCTTTATAGTCCTGAAGACTGGTAAGTGTCCTGCCAGTCTGAACAGACTGGGTGGGCTCTGTATCGGACAGAAGGATGTGCCCAGCTGTAAGAATGACCAGGACTGTCCAGGGAAGGAGCTGTGTTGTAGGAGTGAATGTGAAGTCAATGTGTGCTCCCCACCAGGTACATAGAGTCTACATACAGTCTCCACATTGAAACATGGTATTCAGGTTTTACCCCTTCCCTTTGAGTAGACACTTTCTAAGAAGTATATGAAGATGTACCATCGTATACAGCAAAACACAGTTATAGCAAACATGATTATAATGAATTTACATTTACAGTGAAATCAGTTTCATTCTTACTAGTCTTAAAACCTATCATAAACTTATCTGTGCTAAGTAATTACTGGGAGTAGGTCTATAATGAATCTGAATATGATGTCTTTGGCAGACACTTTGTTATGAGCATGAGTTACAGTATTTAATTTGAGGATCTGACGCCAAAACTTAGAAATTAATGAGATTTCCATTTTAATTGAATGGATAACTTTTTTAACAGATTGATAACAAGATCATTTTGGTATTGTAAACCATACTTTCCATTTTTCAATTTCTAGAAGAAAAAACACCATGCCAGAGAGAGCTGGAGGCTGCCACCATACAGGTGTTATCCCAAGTAGACAGTTGTAACCCAGTATTCATACCCCGGTTAGTGTCCAGATCCTTCATTGGATCACACAGGGGTTCTACACTAATGCAAAATATATTTCAATTGCTTGTATTTATTTATGAATTTCCTATTTGTGAAAACAACCTGAACAAGTTTAGTGTCAATCCAGCTTTTCTGTTGATATTTCCATTCATCAATATATTTACCGGTATTTCAAAATTAATTTTTCAGGTGTGACTCAAATGGAAACTTTCACAGAACCCAGTGCTATGATCATAATGGAATATGCTTTTGTGTTTTTCCCAATGGAACTAAAATTCCTGGAACAGAAGAAAGGGGAAATCCTGATTGTTCTCGAGGTTGTTTTTTTTTTTCCAGCAAATCATTAATTTTTGTACATGTGGATGGTTTACATATTCAATATATCACATTATGCTGATACAAAGTTTTTAGTAGTTTTTTCTTCCTTATGTTTAGCAACTAAACCAGGAGTTTGTCCTCACTACACCACTCTGCCGGCTATAGATCTTCGGTGTATGGAGACCTGTCAATCAGATGACAGTTGTCAAGGTGACAAGAAATGCTGTTCTAATGGATGTGGCTACCATTGTATGGGACCTGTCGGCCACAATAGTAAGTCTCTTGCATGATGTAAAGTTGAATTTATTTTTTGAATTAAATGGAAATTTTTTTTCATGCTTACTGTAAATGAATGATTTGTTTTAAAGGTGTGACAACCAGAAGAAAAAGAAATGGTGAGTTTAATTGTTCTGTTTTTATATTTATTGTTTGCTTTCTATTATATGTCAGAGTGACCTTAAGTGTTAAAAAATGCAAGTTTTGGTTTTCTCAATGAATTTTGTATTTCAAATGGTTAACCCAAGTACCAGGACATAAAAGATATTTTCCCAAAGTTTACAGAAGAGTTGTACTAACTTAGGACAGCTATTTCTTTTATTATAGTTCAAGCCCGTTGCTCCTATGATGCCATGTTCATACCACAGACAGAGTGTACAGCAGATCCCAATGTCTGTCCTGCAGGAAATATTTGTGATCCAGTGACAAAGTGGTGTTGTCCCCCTTTGAGAGGTAGGCAGAGAACATTGTAGATGGAGATAACATTGTACAATTTGGTTGACACATGTGCTCATTTGATGAAACCCTTTTTTGCTATAGAAGAACCAAAAATTTTAATACACAGGGAAACAAGAACAATTGTTTTATAAAATGTCCCAACAAATTTCTTTTTCAGAAAAGCGTTGTCCAGAAGGATACCAGGTCTTGACATTTTGTCGGAATGGTGAAGCTTGTCCTGGAGGCATGGAGTGTATAGATGGCTCGTGTTGTCCTGTTCCCTTGAACTCGGGCCCAGGTGAGTGGTGCTACTTTTTTTTTAGAACAGCAAGTGTTTTTGGAGGTCTCATAAATGATATTAGTTAAAGATATCATCTCATCATGCTTAACCAGAGAAATCATTACATAATCTTTAACCAGAGGGCCCACACAATGCTCACTATCCTATGGTCACCTTATGGTCAGTTTAAATGAGATTCTCCTGTTTGCTGTTGACCTCTTTTCCCATAAATGCTATCATCTTTTGTTCCTTCCCTTTATGACATTTCATTTTAACAGCAATGATAAGCCACTCCTGTACAGCTGATGGTGCTGTGACATCAACAAGGTGTGACCCAGAAGGAGGCTGTACCGGTGCCTTTCATTGTGAGAGTGGCTTCTGCTGTCCCACCAGGCTGAATGATGGAGGTTAGTTTGCCTGAGTACTGTGGCTTAATAATGGAATAAGTCTTCTTGTTAATTGTTCATACCTACAGTTTACAACTAATCTTGGTCCTAACTTTTATCGCAAATCTCACTTGGGTGTATTCGCTGCGAGCGATGTAGCAATGCGTTGAGTGATGACACTTCCTAAACGATGTGTATTTCAATTGCGATGCGCAATCAAGATTCTGATTGGCGCATTTAAATATAGACCCGCCCATTTATCAAATGCATGTTGAGAACATGATGTTAACACGTGGAAAGATATGTTGAAGAAAGAAAACTTCTCATAAAGTTGTACTAGCAAGTGTAAAATTACAGACAGATAACAAACGGGACGATGTTTACGTACATGTGTAAATAATGTTAATGAAAGAAAAGTTCCCTAAAAGCAGGGATCGGCGCATATGTATTATCCGTCACAGATTGTACTTCGCTTATCGAATAATGTTATTCAGTTCATTGTGAAAAAAATCGTCAGAAACTGTTTAGTGAACATATAAATTTTACGTTACCGTTCATAATGTACCATATATGTATATGGAAAATCGCATGATTAAACAGTTTTTCCTCACTAAAAACTTGTTGCAAAATGTAGATCCACGGGAAAATTCGGGTTGACACGCCGTGAAATCCATTAGACGTTTTACAGCATACGTCTTCACTTTTTTGTTTACAATAAATATGTACTGAAAATCTTTGAAACATCGCTACCAGCTCCGCAAAATGAAGAAGTATGGTTTGTTTATATACATGGAAAACTGACGGTAAAATGGCGACTCGATCTGCACGTGAATTTTACAATCCGAGGTCGAGAGAAAATCAGCGGCAAGTAAAGTGTCAACATCAGTAGTAAATATTGTCTGATGAATGTCGAGGAACATTTATTAAAAATGAATGTTTCTACAGACTAAGTGAGTTACAAAATAACGTTAATCACAGATCAGTCATTGAACACGTGTATAGGCCGTAAATTTCGAATTTTGTGTATGTTTGAAAACACATGCACACTTGTAGTTCTAAGTGTGTCATATTAATCGGTCAAAGTTCAATAAAATGCAATATATGTAATATTTATTGTCAGTATCTGTTGTGAATTCTTTGGAATAAGCTACAATACCACGTTAGAAGGTAAGAGTGGGCGGGTACTAAAACGGCCAATGAAAATGCTTGTTTTATAACTGCAACTCGCGATCCCAATAGTGTCGTCTCTCAACGCAATGCTACATCGCTCGCTGCGAATACACCCAAGTGAGCTTTGCGATAAACGGAACAATGATTTTCATATATTTGTGTTTTTTAACATTAAAACTTTGTGTTTGATAAATACCAAGGATCTTTATTAATATCTTGCCTGTTTTGCCTTGAAACTAAATATATGTCTATATGTATGGAATATTTCAATGTTAATCTTTATATTCTCCACAGTACACGTTTGTCAAGTGGATGGCTACAGGAGTACACAGCGATGTGATTCAGAAGGAGGCTGTCTCAGCAGCTCCTACCATTGTGAGAGTGGATACTGCTGTCCTACTAGACTTAATGAAGGTGTGTTATTGTTGTTCTTGGGTACTATAACTTTAACATGGTTCTCATACCCTTTGCTGCTTGAATAAAGTTCAATACTTGATTATTTATATGGAATACATCACATGGTGGACTACATTTGCAATTTTGGTTTTCTTATGTCTTTGATTTAATTAAATCATGTTTTAAAATGAAATGCTTTGAATTCTCCACAGGACATGTGTGTCTAGTGGATGGCTACAGGAGTACACAGCGCTGTGATTCAGAAGGAGGCTGTGCCAGTGGCTCCTACCATTGTGAGAGTGGATACTGCTGTCCTACTAGACTTAATGAAGGTTAGTATGCCTGTGTAAAGTGGGTTCATTTTGGAATAAGGCTTGTAAATTGTTTTATCACTTTTTTACAAATTATCCTGGTTATTTCTTTTGAAAGATTTTTTGACTATACATTGAATTTCATACTGTAGTAAATTCTTCACTTCTGATCAAAAAAGGTTTTAAATGTCTAGGTCGTTTAGACAAAAATAGAATATTTAAGGTAAACTGTATGGAATATTTCAAGCTTTTGTTGTTTTTTTAAATGTATCTAAATTCTCTGCAGGACATGTATGTCAAGTGGACGGCTACAGGAGTACACAGCGCTGTGATTCAGAAGGAGGCTGTGCCAGTGGCTCTAACCATTGTGAGAGTGGATACTGCTGTCCTACTAGAGTTAATGAAGGTAAAAGTTGCATTTATTCAATCCTATTTTATTTATCAAAAAGTTTTAATGGGATTTTTTATAAGGATTTGCATAATCAGTAGCATGATTTAAAATTTATTTTTTGGTATTTTTTCAATTTTCTTGTTTTTTCACTTTATCATTTTGAGATACCGTATATTGTTTTTGCATGTGAGGAAATGTTTTTGCCAGAAGATAGCCGTTGAAGCCATGATTTTTACAAGTTTGGATTTGGAAAACGGGAAATTGTTCTTTGAAACTTATATTTTAACTCTTGGAGCATAATTTGAAGTGTTATATTTCAGGCACAATATGTTTATACCGCCGTTACATAGCAACCTCTGTGACCTATATAGGGTCGGTTGCCTCAGGAACCATGCCTTCTGTGGAGGCATGCAAGGCAGCCTGTGACCGTGACACAATTAGCGATTGCATCGGGGTCGTGTATCAAGATAATACTGGCAAATGCACAAAGTTTCCCGACACAAGTCATTTAACAAAAGTGGCCAGTTCCGATTCTGAGTTCTATGAAAGGCATTGCCAATTTTCTGCAGGTATTTAGTGTATAGATGGGGACCTAGCTAGCTATCCTGCAACTGTCCAATCTGTCCTGCCTTCTTTGTTCTGGTGATTGCTATTAAACTTGCAGATGTAAACATATTTATTTTAAAACAACAAAGTAATTAAAATGGATTCTAAGCCTTTCTGGTTCTAGTATTCTACAGGTCATTTTGTTTAATCAAGCGGACAATTGCCTAAATGGATTCAAGAAGGCATTTCCTATCTCATCTGTTTTAGGGATAATTATTGTGGAGTATTTACAATTGCTTTCTCTCTTCTTCTAAAATTGTGCATGTATTTTTTATGCATGGTTTTGTGGTGGAATTTCATAAACATTCTGTTATTCTTTGTTATGCATGATTAAATCTGGTATGGGTTATGCATGATTAAATCTGGTTAGGGGAGGAATGGTCCTATAAATAACCTTACACTTGGAGAACATCCTTTTATTGGATATGATAAATCTATCAAGAGGAGCTGAAGAGCATAAAAAGAAGAGTTTAAGCATCACTTTTCACACCAACCCCAAAAATTTATTGGATAACAACTTATCAAATATTGAATTATACAAATCCTGATATCTTATTACTTTTCTTGAAATAAATTTATAACATTTATTGTTTGGACAGAAATGTAAGAAATACTTTCAAGTACCTATGTTGACTATGTCTTTAAATGAGAAAATGTGTGCTTTGTTAGTCCAATAACAACCTCTATACTTTGTTGACAGGACTGTGCCCGGACCAGGACAATGTACTACTGTCGGACGGAGTCCCCAAGACCTGCTATGTGGATACCGACTGTGAGATCAACAGCTTTGGCTGTATAAAGGGTCACTGTTGTCCCAAAGGTCAAGTCAGCACCGTGGCACCAGGTATGTCTAGCTCATATTTTAAAAGTTCAGTGAAACTTGTCGAACCCAGATGTTGTGCATTCTAGCATGTTTTTCTCTCTATCTAAATTATTTAGTCCCTGAGCATGTCCTTATCATTTCTGTTTGATAATTGTTTTGCACCTCTGGATCTTGTTCAGTCTGCAATCCACTGGGGACACTAATGTACACACTGCTCCTAGTCAGTGTAAATTATCTCACTATATCTCTCCTAGTCAGTGTAAATGATCTCCCTATATCTCTCCTAGTCAGTGTAAACTATCTCCCTATATCTCTCC
>WFKH01011444.1:0-14035 GCA_016163765.1 Magallana hongkongensis
AAGAGTTTTGTAACACTTTAAATGTTAAAATTCTATGTCTTTTTAAGAGTTTTGTAACACTTTAGATGTTCATATTTTCAAGATTTTTTTTCTCCCGAAAATGTATTCACTTTTAAAAATTGGATTTTATCCACTAGCAGTTTCCAGGCATTTGCAACAAGAAATGTATCGGAGATAACATAATCCCTGTAGATATTTTTAGATTAATCTGGCAGCTTTACCATCTATTTCACTAACACAGTACATCGATGCAATATTTTAGTTCACTGAAAATGAAATCAAATTCCATGCAGACAGAAAACTTTGGTAGAGATTTTCAAGTTCAACATTTTGTTATTTGTTGCAGCACATGAAATAGTAGGGATGCAACATTTGACTTTGTTGTAATTTCTGAGTCTACATTAGACATCAATCTTTGCATAAAATGCATTATTAAGGTGGTATGGGACATCTGTCGATATTAATGTGAATTAAAGTACATTATAATTAAAATACTTTCACCAGTTTAGAATTTTCAAATTTTACAATATTTAACCAAAAAAATACATTTAAAAAATTTTTGGAAAGGTAAAAATTTTAAAATCCCCAGCGGGATTCGAACTCATGACTTACAGATTCGTAGTGAACCCTCTAACCCACTGCACTACGCTGTTAGGTGACAAGATTGGGAAAGAAACTGTTTAAAGAATTACACTTGATTTTATTGTTTATTTCGATAAATAGTATGCAACAACATGGAAGTGTCCCATACCACCTTATCGCAAAGCTCACTTGGGTGTATTCGCTTCGAGCGATGTAGCATTGCGTTGAGTGATGACACTTTCTAATCCATGTGTATTTCAATTGCGATTCGCAATAAAGATTCTGATTGGCGCATTTATATAGACCCGCCCATTTATCAAATGCATGTTGAGAACATGATGCTAACACGTGGAAAGATATGTCGGAGAAAGAAAACTTCTCATAAAGTTGTACTAGCAAGTTTAAAATTACATACAGAGTTATTTGATAACAAACGGGGCGATGTTTACGTACATGTGTAAATAATGTTAATGAAAAGAAAAAGAAAAGTTCCCTAAAAGCAGGGATCGGCGCATATGGATTATCAGTCACAGATTGTACTTCGCTTATCGAATAATGTTATTCAGTTCATTGTGAAAAAATTCGTCAGGAACTGTTTAGTGAACAAATAAATTTTACGTTACCGTTCATAATGTACCATATATGTATATGGAAAATCGCATGATTTGAACAGTTTTTCCTCACAAAAAACTTGTTGCAAAATGTAGATCCACGGGAAAATTGGGTTGACACGCCGTGAAATCCATTAGACGTTTTACAGCATACGTCTTCACTTTTTTGTTTACAATAAATCTTTACTGAAAATCTTTGAAACATCGTCACTAGCTCCGCAAAATGAAGAAGTGTGGTTTGTTTATATACATGGAAAATTGACGGTAAAATGGCGACTCGATCTGCACGTGAATTTTACAATCCGAGGTCGATTAGCGTGTTTGAGAGAAAATCAGCGGCAAGTAAAGTGTCAACATCAGTAGTAAATATTGTCTGATGAATATCGAGGAACATTTTATAAAATGAATGTTTCTACAGACTAAGTGAGCTACAAAATAACGTTAATCACAGATCAGTTATTGAACACGTGTATATGCCGTAAATTTCAAATTTTGTGTATGTTTGAAAACACATGCACACTTGTAGTTCTAAGTGTCATATTAATCGGTCAAAGTTCAATAAAATGCAATATATGTAATATTTATTGTCAGTATCTGTTGTGAATTCTTTGGAATAAGCTACAACAAAATAAATACTGCCTCATCTTAAAGTGATGCGTTAAAATGATTTGAATTTATCGATGAAGTATGTATTATCTTGAAAAATGAATTGGGGATTGAACCTGTTTAAACAGCGTGTTTTTGACAATTGTTTATACAAAAAAAGAAGCAGCGATTATTGTGAGAACTGTCAATTATTGCAGTGATTTAGTTTTTGCAGTTCAGATACAGAGTTAAACGACACATCTGGCAGTTGGTGCATAAATTAACAATACCACGTTAGAAGGTAAGAGTGGGCGGGTACTAAAACGGCCAATGAAAATGCTTGTTTTATAACTGCAACTCGCGATCCCAATAGTGTCGTCACTCAACGCATCAGTCCATCGCTCGCAGCGAATACACCCAAGTGAGCTTTGCGATAAGAATTTACTCTGGTAAAATAAAACAAAATCAACTTTAATATTTCTTTTGTAATTTACTTTTATGCCACTTGTTCTGTTTGGATGTAACCAAAAAAAAGATGTTTCAAAAATTCCAAAAAAGAAAAAATAATTTTAAAAATTAAGTGTCTAGGAAAAAAAAAATTTAATTTCCTGATAATACATGTATATGTATTTACCAAAGTTGTATTTTAGATGTAAATTCACACCAATTTAACTGACGCCAGTATGACTTCTTACGGGGTCTGCTTTAGTGCACTGTACAGCATTATCACTCACTATTACACTTTGCTGCAAGTCGTTATAGTGCAGGAATATGGGTGTTCTAATAAATAAAAAAAGGGGGAATATTTACATGTGTAGCTATTAAACTGCAGTAGCCCAATAATCTTAATAATTATCCAGGACATGCAGTGCTCTACAGTAAGAAAACCTCCCACTTATCAACACCGTACTGAGTGATTTCTTTGCGAAGTATTTAAAAAGTTTTGATAAAAGGCAGGTTCCCCCTGAAAGTGAAAGATTGCAAATTCTAGTAGTCTTTGAGAGAAATGGAAGGTCATGAATCAATTGTAGAAACAGTGGAACAAAAATCTTTTTTTTTTGCTTTCACTGTGGGAAAGCTGAATTGGAACCCTTCCTTAAATAATCAAGCACTTCACAATGACTATACTGTTGGTAAACCACTAGAGACCTAGTAAAAACAATGGCTAAACTCAAAGGAGCTTGTAAAAAGATCTATGGATACTCTCTTCTCTGATCTGATTGTTACATAATGTAGCAAAAATGTTTTATTAATGACATCCCTGTCTAAAATTGTTGTAATCTTATTTATTTTTCTCAGACTTATAACAAAGTCAAGTAAATCAAGTTTTGTGAAGTAATTATTTAATCAATGCAAGGCAAAACTTTCAATTTAAGGAATAAATTAAGAAAAATAAAGTACTTTCAGGTACTTGAACACTATTGATAAGTAACATTAAGTTTACAATAACAATAACGAAAACTCTGTAATTACAAATAGAGAAAATGGATGAACAATATGCATTTCAAGAGTGTCTAGATAAGAAATATTTCGCAAAACACACACTCAGACAGAATACGTTTTTCAAGTAAATGGATAAATGTTACATTGCAGTCTGCTTTAAATGAACTTTATCATTGTTTGTTCACATAGATAACACTCTCTCCACAAACAATTTGTGATGAAGATAAGCATAATTAATTGTCATGATACTGAAACTACTGCTCTTGATTTATCTCCATCCCTCATTCTTGTTTTTCCCCTCTAGATTTCAAAAATAGGAGATTGATTCAGTATTTGACATACTTAAAATTCACACAAAATAGATGATGTTGGACCAAGCTTAATGTACCCAAATGACACCAATGTAAATGCAAATTGGCGACAGATTAAGGAATTAGGCAAATTGCTGGCCAATCTTGATGGACTGACCTTTGGGCATTGAAAATTGCTGAGGTCATCATCCATTATACTTATTACGTCCATGATTAAGTTTTGATGGTCTGCCTGATGTGCATGCGGAGTCTGTGTTATACAGTTTAACCATACAAGGATTATGAAAAAACTCTGCGCTATCCAAGGATTGAGAAATTGAGGTTATACTATACATAGAAATAGCAGTCTGATTATTAAGAAACTTAACTTTTCTTTGTTTTTGACTGTATTAAATTAGAACACTATAATGGTAGATATAGGAATTGTCAGAGACAAGATCTAGTGACTTAATTTACATTCTCTAACTACCATCTGCAAAACTAAATGTTGTGAATGCTGATTTAAATTCAGTTTATACTGGGGTAATTAAGTTTCTTCTGCACCATTATTAATTTAATTTTCTTTTGTTTATTCATAAAAAAGAAAAATTTCAATTCCAAATGATACAAAGTACCATGTAGAATATGCAATTTTTATTTAATTATCGATGTTGAGTGATATAAACCATAATAGCTAGCCAAGGGTTTACGATCCCTTCCTCATCTCTTAGGAGATGAGGAGCAGGGCTGCGTTTTACTAAAGAACTTACGACTTACAACCAAATTAATGAATGCTAATCAATCACAAACTGATCAATGTTTTATTCTCATGGCCATAAAATATAATCATGGACATCAGAATAGGTGTATGAATATGGTTTTGTTTAAGTTTTGTTCATCAAATATCATTTCATGAGACTGAAAATATTTACGACTTTGTCGTAAGTTCTTTTGTAAAACGCAGCCCAGATCGTAAACCCTTGGGTCACAAAGATGAATATAAACTTGTCAGGAGTTTGATGGTGGGGTGAAAAATGAAATCCTTATATATTGCAAGATCTTAAAATAAGCTGCTTTTGAAAAATCTGCTACTTCTTTGAAAAATTGAATTTAAAAATAAGCTTTATTTAAAAATTAAGACTAATCGGTTTTTACACAAATAGTTCTTGAAATTTCTGTTAATGTGTATAATGTGTACTTGCAAAATCAATGCAAAATATATCTTTAAATTCTATTTTTGTTTTTGCTAAAATCATGTCCAGATTTATTAACTGAACATCTACATTCACATATTATTATCTAACTTGCATCAAGACCTAGTCACACATTAAGGTGGTATGGGACACTTCCATATTGTGACATACTGTTTATCGGAATAAACAATAAAATCAAGTGTAATTTCATAAACAGTTTCTTTCCTGTAATAGATCACTAACAGCGTAGCGCAGTGGGTTAGAGGGTTCGCTTCGAATCTGTAGGTAATGAGTTCAAATACCGCTGGGGTTTTTAAAACTTTCACCTTTCCAAAAATTTTTAAAACGTATTTTTTGGCTAAATATTGTAAAATTTGAAAATTCTAAACCAGTGAAAGTATTTTAATAATAATGTACTTAAATCCACATAAATATTGACAGATGTCCCATACCACCTTAACAATTTAAACCATGAAAATCTGATTCCACCACCAAAATTGGACAAAACTTGACATGGCAAATCTTTACAGGTATGACTATTATTTTCAGAATTATCTCTAGTAGCATCATTTTGCTTCATGTCAATATCTGTATGGGCTTATACAGTAACATAAGGTTCTATCAGGGATAGAGTATGATAACTGAAGGTTTGGAAAAGTTCGGAAGAGGTTGCACTGGGGATCTTAGCAATCATATTATGCCCAATCACAACCTTGCTGAAATTTATCAAGATTTAATGACATCAAAGAAATTGAGTATCCCCATTCAAAGGTTGCAAAAATAAGCATACTTTTTTTACTCAGTGCTCCATCAAAATGGACCCAATGGTCAAAATAAACTGAATTTTGTAAGCAAACTCTTGTTCTACACAGCTCCTTTAATTCTTTGTTGTGAAATTTAAATAATGAGACAATGAAATTGAATATGATGGTAAATAGTGGAAAATGAAGTGCAGAGAATAATGCAGGTATACAATCTTGGAACAATTATAGAATATATGAAGGGTGCATAATAATATCATTACAGCAAGAAAACTTTACATATCATGCAATTTCTAATCTTATATGTAGGCCTATTGATCTTGTACACCAGTAGTTTTTTTGGTATGTTAAAAAATCTACATAGATTTACCTTGAGTCCATGAGCTTATGGCTTCACTGCCCATCTTCATGTTGATGAGATGCCCATGGTCAGGAAGAACAGTCAGAAGAAAGGTTAAACTGTCTGCCGAGCTGTCCCTGTCTTCTGCCTGTAGTACCTTGCTAGTGATTTTTGCCCCTATTCTTCCATCAGGCAGGTAACTCAGGAAGGTAATTCCTTTATTTATGGACACATTTGGAATTCCATTGTCCACAGGGACGACCTCAATGGTCAGAGTCTGAGGAAGTCTGGTAGGGATGGACATGTCCGACAGGATGTAGAAATCTACATTGGTGTTATCTGTGATGGTGAAAGAGAACTCGTCTCTGGTCGTCTCAGTTCCGTCATGCTGATAAGTAATAAGGTTTCTCACAATGTCATCATAGGTAAATGTATTCACAGTCTGGGAGAAGTTTTTCAAAATATTGCCATGTAGCGGAACCTGTGTGATGTAAAATGTGATTTTTTTGTTTGGTGTGTCCAAATCTTCAACCCGTAGCTCGAATGGGGTAATGATTTTATATCCTCCTTCTTGAATTCTGAGATTATTGCAGAATAGCACTGGCTTCTTGTTGTCAACATCCGTGATTGCTATTCTAAAAGTTCGCATCACAGGGTTCCTCCCATCTGTCACTTCAAACTGGAAACCATCCATTTTGATTTCTGAATTTGAATTGTGAACATATCGGATCTTGCTCCCAGCCAGGTCAAGTTGAGTAAATGTCAGTATGGGAATCCCTGGTCCGTCGGTAGATTCAAGAATACCGTGGACGGGAGCTTGAGTGACAGTAAACTTAAGGTCTTCATCCGGAGAGTTGATGTCGGTGCCACCTATCATGTCTGTGGTCAAGGTCACAAAGCCCCCCTCAGGTAACTGCACCCCTCGGCTTATCACCTGGGGATAAATGGTGTCCAACTCTGCAATGGTCACGTAAAAGTAACGGTCCACGATTGGGTTCAAGCCATCTGTTATGTCTAGCTTAATGATGTCTTGTCCACTTTTACTGCTAGTGTGGACATACCAGATTCTGTTGTTGTCAATGTCAAACTGGGTGAAATTCATGTGCAGGGTTAAATTTCTCACAACCCCATCATGTCCTCTCTTCATAACATATCCATATCTGGGATAGCCTCTTATTATGAATGTGATTTTTGAATCCTCTGAATCAATGTCTTCTGCTCTCAAATGATTATTAGTGATAAGTTTTCTCCCTCCTACTACCTCAATATTCAGTCCATTGTTTACAGACAATCTGGGTGTTTCATCATCTATGGGTAAAATCATAACAGGAATGGTACGGGTGATGTTAAACTTGCCATCAGTCAGGATAAATTCAAAGGAATCTCTAAGTGTTTCAGAATCATCATGTTTATACATAATAGTGGAAGACTTAGCTATGTCAGTTTCACTAAAACTTGACACTGGAAAAATGCCTGCAATGGTCCTTTGTTGTATGATCTGACCATGATGAGGTGGCCTTGAAATGATATAGGTCAAGGACCCTTTGGGATCATCTTTGTCCACAGCTTTTAGAATAGGGGTATCAATTTTCAACTCCATGCCTTCCATGACAATGAACTCCCTAATATACACCTCAGGTTCTTCATCATTTTCTGGATACACAACAATTGGGAAGCGTTCAATGGGAGACTGGTTAATTCCATCATTGCAATAAAATCGAAATTCATCCCTTCTGATTTCAACACCTTTATGAACACTTTGGACATAGTTTATGTTTCCTAGCCTCAGATCTCCAACATAAAATGCAGATATTGGGATTCCTTGTTGCGACTTCTCTGATCCTGCAGCAGGCGACATATTTTCCAAATAACCATATGACGGTTGATTTGTAATAATGCACTGTAGAAAATTGTATGAAGTATCCTCATCCATTGCATCCAAATGGCGTGGTAATATTGGGGATTTCTCACCTTCATTGACACCATATTGGGCCCCTAAAACTATGCTTGGGGATTTATCATTGACTGGAAAAATTTGGATTTGAACTTGAACAGTCTTTACATTATTATTTTGGACTTCTAATTCCTTTGAACTGTCAATCAAAGCAAGCTCAAAACTATCATTTGCAGACTCCATTCCTATTTCTCGACTTGTATGTCGATAGAAAACACTTTTGTCCATCAAGTTCTTTTGTGTAAAAGTAGCTACTTGTTGGTTGTTCAGCACAATTCTACCTAATTTTGGTCGAGATTTGATGGTGAAAGTCAGATCCAGATCATTTGTATCTGAATCTGTTGCTTTGATTTCTTTGTTCCATTCAGCACTGCTTCCACCTTCATTTATCTGAACAGTGACAAAAAGGACATCTGATTGGTTTCCTAAAAAAGTTGGGGGTTCATCATCCACAGGGTCAATTTTGATTGGAATTGCTACAGGTACATGATGAATACCATCTGTAACATACACATAAAAACTATCTTCTGTGGCTTCACTCCCTGAGTTTTTATAAATGATGTTTCCACTCATAATATCACTCAGTGTGAGATTGTCATTTTGAATTAAAGGTTGCTGGAATTTTTTTAGAATTCCGTGTTTTGGTAATCGGGTGATAATGACTTTCAGCAGAGAGTTATCAGTGTCTGGATCATTTATATTAAGTACATTTTGATTGATGGCAAATTCTTCATTTTCTAAAACTCTAAAACCTCTGCTTTTAACTCTTGGAGGCTTATTGTCCACAGGGTAGATGGTTATTACAAATCGTTCATTATTCAGAGCATTTTCATGCATATCTTCCACTGCAAAATAGAAGAATATAATTCTTTTTGAAATTCCTGACTCTATGATGGGAGGCATATAACAAATTTTCAAGTGGTTTATTTGGGATTGCGTAAAACTGTTGATCACCATTGAAGGAGTATCACACAGTACTAATTCTCCTGCTGGTATTTGGGCATTTTGATCCGTATCAAATGGCTGTCGAATTATCCGATATCTGAGATTCCGATCCTCGGTACTCTCATCCGTGTACCTAAGATTCTTTTTTTTAATCACTGTCATTTGAAATTCATTAACATCAAGCTGAAGCGTAGTTGCCTCTGCGAGTTGTGGAGGAGTATCATCGACAGGCAAAATTTTCACCAAGAATGTGTACTCTTGTGACTGGTTAGGAGGGTCCATTCTATCAGACAATATCAATCTAATTTTGTCTACAATTGTCTTTGTCATTCCAGGCCCAAAATGTTCATAAAATATTTTGCCATCAACTATGTCTTGCTGTGTAAATTCATCAACAATTTGCTGGTATACTCCATTGATGTATTGCCATTTTGACATATCTGAAGGCATTCCAAACTGTGTTTTAAGAAATCTGCCAACTTTGGAATATGGAGGTTGTAATAGGTAGAGAATTTTAGCATCTTCACTGTCAATATCTGTAGCACCCAAAACAAATCTATTAACTTCAACAATATTTCCCTTCTTAATTTCAAGTCCAATATTTCTATTTAAGATTGGGGGTTCATCATCAACTGGATAGATAGTTACAGGAAATAAGAATTCTACATCATGTGTCCCATCAGTCATTCTGAAAATGATATTATCACTATAGGTATCAGTGCCATCATGTTTATAAAACACTGTCCCATCCTTGAGGTCTCTGGGAGTAAAATACTCTCTGTTTCTAGGAATCTGCAGATGACCATGCCTTACTCCATCTACTACAAAAACTTTCACTTCACTCAAATTATTTTCATCGGAAATCTGCAGATTTTCTGAGTGAAGAAGCTGTCTAGACTGGCCTTCAAACATTTGTATCCCTTTGTTAAGAGTGACAATGGGTGACAGAGTATTCATTGGTTTTACAGCAATTAGGAGAGTGAAAGGCACAGACTTCATCCCATCCCCATCAATTACTTGCAATTCAATTTGGAATGACCTTATTTGGTCCGAGTCAGTTTTTGGTGGTTTGTAAGCAATTTTCAAATCAAAAACATCTTTTTGGTAGAATGATCTCAGTGGTTGATTTCTATCATTGGTGCTGACTAATTCACCTTGATCAGGTCCTAAGGGCTTAGTAACATTGAAAATCAATTGATCAGCGGGCGTTTCCTGATCCTCAGCTGCTAAAATTTTGGAGGAAATTGATGTCATTATAAACTGATCAATAGTATTACCCTGACTTACGTCCATGACTAGAAGGGCATTAAAGCTTGGCCTGGGCCTTGTATTTTGAAGACCTGATTCAATAATTACTGGCTTTTGAAAATATTCCTCATGCATCACATCACCATCTGTGACCATAATTTGTACCACTAACGGAATGAAATCTCTGTTTGGTGAACTAGCAAATGCAAAAAGTTTGTACATTATGTTGAGTTGTAAAAATTTATCACAGTCCATAACAGTTAACTCTGAGGTGTCATTAGCAATATATCCATTCCTAGGTAATCCAGTTTCAAGGGATACAAGCATCAGCTTGCAGTGTTGATTGTCTTTGTCGTATGAAAAAACTGTATTGTTGTTGGATAAACCATCACTGTATTCTGACAAATTTTTCACATAAAGTGGAGTATTTTTGGTCAGTATTTTATATTGCACATCTTCAATTCGAACATTAAATACAAACGGAATGATAAGGGTTTGATTGGAAGATTCATAATGAATCATTAAATGAAGATAATCTTCTGGGGGTTCTTTGGCTCCATAATGAATGTAGTAAACTGAATTTTCAGGAAAGGCACAAGGAAATTCTTTCGGCATTAAAATCCCTGGTCTCTGAGACAAAAGATCACTTTGCAAAACTGTCACCCTACATTTGTCAGAGTTACTCACATTTATTTGCAAGTCATTTTGAGGACTCACAAACACACGGCGACCAAAAGGGACATTCACACCTGCGTTTTTCACTAATATGTCTTTTTCTGTTAATGTCCCTTGACAGTTTTGCACACTAATCAACAAAAGGATTGGGTAAAAAACCCAGTAATGAAGTCTGGTCAACGGCTCGCATTCTCTCTGTCCTCGTGTGACCGCTCGAACTACGGTTGACATCGCGTTCCGCACATCAATCCAAGATGCACTGTTTACATATCACGCACCGCTAGTCGAATACGCGTGCACGGATGAGTATGTAAACAAATCACCACATGCAGTCTCTTGACTCCTCCTCACAACTCAGCCCATCGCTCAATCTGATTTGTTGACATCTGCGCAGGAATATCAGGCTAACACATTATTGAAATACATTAGCATTTAAATTGTTAAAATATCTAAGGGGCCTATATTTGTGTTCAACAAATGAGAAAAATACTTTCAATTTTCATATTTTCTAGATTACAAAAGAATTTGAGACATACAATTTTTTCTTAAATGAACATAAATTGTTTTTGGTCTATATCTTGCGTAATGTTTGTGAAAAGTCTTTTGAACTCGAACCCGATTTTCAATTGAAACCGCGGGAAAAGCAGAATTGGAGAAAATGTTTGGAAATGGAACACGTCTGACAGAAACATAGACCTACATGAAAAGAAGTAAAGGAGAGGAGTATACTCTTGTTTAATAAAAAAATTAGAAAATAGGCCTTGATGTGGGTATTTAAGGGAAAGCGATACAATTACCTGATACCAATGGATAATCTATGTAGGGTGAAGAAATAATTTGAGATACATTTATTATATCGGTCATTTCAATCACTATTTATATAGAAACTTGTTTATAAGAAGGGGGCATGCAGACGAAATTTTTACAGTAGAATATTAATGAAATGATAAGTAAATGAAGTAGTCAATCTATATTTTCCAGAAAAATAAATGGTACAAAATTTACCATTTTCTTAAGCCACAATCCAGAGACAGAGACCGCATCAGAGAGAGGATTATTCATTGTGGTCATGACAATCAGCGGTGATAATTTACCAACGATGCTGTGAGAAGAATAAGAACAGCTAGTAAGAAGGGTACAGTAAAAAATAGTATTTTTTTTCGGGGGCGGGGGGGGGGGGATGGGGTGGCTTTAATACAATTATTTTGCTCAAACTGCTGCTGAAAGATTGTCTTATAAATGTTTAGTTACAGTATTGTACATTGTGTAACATACTTAACCCAAATGTTTATTTCTTAGTACACATTAGATATTTTCAGCATTGGCATCACAGCAAGAATGATAACTCTTAAGATGACTTGTATGTATTTTAATTGATCAAAAGTTATCCCCCATTTGTAGACTGTTATGCTGATAGACAACCTGTTTATCTCATATTGCCGATAGACAACCTGTTTATCCCATATTCTCACCAAATTATTCAGATGACCCATTTTATTTCATTTATATATCAGGAACTATCATTTAAGAAATTGAATTTCATTTAGACTTTTTTTTTGGAAGGGGGTGTAACAATAAAAATCCAAAAATTAAGCTAGACTACACGGCTGAAGAACATTGTATGATTATAAAATCGACATTTCTGTAGAAACTTTTACGCAAAATGTTTTTTTTCAACCAATCATTTTTAGCTCACCTGAGCTGAAAGCTCAAGTGAGCTTTTCTGATCACATTTTGTCTGTCGTCCGTCTGTCTGTCTGTAAACCTTTCATATTTTTAACATCTTCTTCAGAACCACTGGGCCAATTTCAACCAAACTTGGCACAAAGCATCCTTAGGCAAAGGGGATTCAAAGTTGTGAAAATTAAGGACCACGCTCTTTTTCAAGGGGAGATAATTAGGAATTATTGAAAATTTTTGAACTTTTCAAAAATCTTCTTCTCAAGAACCATTAGGCCAGGAAAGCTGAAACTTATGTTCAGGCATCCTCAGCTAGTGTAGAATCAAAGTTGTGAAAATCATGACCCCCAGGGGTAGGTTGGGGCCACAATTGGGGATCAGATTTTTACATAGGAATATATAGAATAAATCTTTGAAAATCTTCTTCTCAGAAACCAATTGCACAGATAAGCTGAAACTTGTGTGGAAGCATCTTCAGGTAGTGTAGATTCAAAGTTGTGAAAATCATGATCCCCACGGGGTAGGGTTGGGCCACAATGAGAGGAGGGGGTCGAATTTTTATATAGGAATATATAGAGTAAATCTTTGAAAATCTTCTTCTCAGAAACTAATCAGCCAGAAAAGTTGAAACATGTGTGGAAGCATCTTCAGGTAGTAAAGATTCAAAGTTGTGAAAATCATGACCCCCGGGTGTAAGTGGGGCCACAAACGGGGGTTGAACTTTTACATAGGAATATATAGAATAAATCTTCAAAAATCTTCTCCTCAGAAACCAATTGGCCAGAAAAGTTGAAACTTGTGTGGAAGCATCCTCAGGTAGTGTAGATTCAAAGTTGTGAAAATCATGATCCCCGCGGGTAGGGTGGGGCCACAAATGGGGCGAACTTTTACATAGGAATATATAGAATAAATCTTCAAAAATCTATTCCTCAGAAACCAATTGGCCAGAAAGGTTGAAACTTGTGTGGAAGCATTCTCAGGTAGTGTAGATTCAAAGTTGTGAAAATCATGATCCAGGGGGTAGGGTTGGGTCACAATGGGGGGGAGGGGGTCAAATTTTTACATAGGAATATATAGAGTAAATCTTTAAAATTCTTCTTCTCTGAAACTAATCAGCCAGGAAAGTTGAAACATGTGTGGAAGCATCCTCAGGTAGTGTAGATTCAAAGTTGTGAAAATCATGATCCCCCCGGGTAGGGTGGGGCCACAAACAGGGGGCGAACTTTTACATAGGAATATATAGAATAAATCTTCAAAAATCTTCTCCTCTAAAACCAATTGGCCAGAAAAGTTGAAACTTGTGTGGATGCATCCTCAGGTAGTGTAGATTCAACGTTGTGAAAATCATGATCCAGGGGTTAGGGTTGGGTCACAATGGGGGGGAGGGTCGAATTTTTACATAGGAATATATAGAGTAAATCTTTAAAAATCTTCTTCTCAAAAACCAATCAGCCAGGAAAGCTGACACTTGTGTGGAAGCATCCTCAGGTATTGTAGATTCAAAGTTGTGAAAATCATGACCTCCAGGGGTAGGGTGGGGCCACAATTGGGGGGTCAAACTTTTACATAAGATAATTATAATGGACTAAATCTTAAAAATCTTCTCATCAGAAACTAATCAGCCAGGAAAGCTGAAACTCGTGTGGAAGCATCCTCAGGTATTGTATATTCAAAGTTGTGAAAACCTGACCCCCGTAGGTAGGGTTGGGCCACAATGGGGGTCGCATT
>WFKH01011444.1:14135-25138 GCA_016163765.1 Magallana hongkongensis
GAAAGCAACCTCAGATAATGTAGATTCAAATGTGTTCAAATCAAATTTTGAGGGGTAGAGTGGGGCCATATTGGGGATCCAATCTTACAAAGGAAAACATTTTAGATATTCACAAAAGCTGAAATGGTATAATATAGATTTTTACTTATATGCAATCATGTTGACATATTGCTGATTCTTTAAAATTGTTTCGACTTTGGCCCCTGGACAATTCTTGGGCCTCACAAGGGGTTCAGAGTTAGATGAAGGTTTATATTCCATATATAAACAATCGTTTAGGATCTATAATTTGAGAACTGCAATTCTCAACATGTGACATGACTATAAAATCATCCTGTTAGAAAAGGGACTAATGATAATAAACATAATATCCAGGGGGGAAAATGGATTTTTATTTATACAGGATCTACATGTATTATACTACATTGTCCAGATAGTTTGTATTATGACTCCATTAAGCTGATTTTATCATACCTATTGTTCCTCAGGTGAGCGATGTGGCCCATGGGCCTCTTGTTAAAAATAATTTTACATTAGTTTTGTTTTCTTCCACGTATTACATATACATCGATATTCTAAACATTCGTTGTAATGTTGTTTCTGCTGATCATGAATGGCACTATATTTTTGAGTGCAAGTGTGTAAAGAGTTCCTGACTGTAGTAATATATTTTGAATAGATAGTAAGCACTGATCGAATATATTAAAAATTAAAGAAGATTTTATATTTATAAGAATTTGGACAAGCAAATATATGTACATCAAATCACCTTTAATAGATGAAACTACAGTGTGTTTGCCCAGTTCTGCATCCAGGCTACTTTCTGGGAGGAAAAAATGACATTTGAATTCCATAGGCATTGAGGAAAGACTTGATTTTTGTTATTTTTATTTCATCTTCTCAAACTCAACAACCTGGATGAGAGAGAGAAAAGGTCAAAACCAACATTCGATCGGTTGTGTTGTATACTACACACGTATTTAACATGCTGTATATTTGACTAAATTATCATAACTTTAATAGTAATGATAATTCTGATTTTAATATCTTTTGTTTAATAAAAATAATTAAAAGCTTAAACGACTGTTGGATGATTAATGACTTGAAATAAATTAATGAAATGAAAATGACACTTTTACTGGTAATGTTTTAAAGATTGTCTTTGAAATAAGATTTTATCTGTTATTCAGTAAAACTACTTTTAGAGTAACTTTAAAGCCATGAGAGAAATTAACGTGATAAACAGATACGCTTTCTTAGTCTGTATAAATAGTTAGAAGTAATCTTTTTCATAGGCTATTATTAAAATCAGGCAGTTCAAAGTTGTGTGTGAGAAATCAAGTGATAAAGTGCTAATCATAGATTAATGTATTTTTAATGGTCAACTGGTGACTGGAAGGCTTTTGTTTACTGTGGTGTGTACGCACCTCTACCACTCCATATGGTATCTTCCCTATAAGGCCTGGAGGATACTTTTCTGAGATCTTCTGATAAAATATTGAAGGGTCTGAGAGTTTGTTCATTTTAGAGGTACCGGTAGCCATGGCCTGTTATATTTTAGTGACTCATGTTAGCTGGCATGCTGTGAAATAAGAAAAATTGTTTCTCTCTCTCTCTCTCTCTCTCTCTCTCTCCTCTCTCTCTCTCTCTAGATTTACATAGAAAAAAGTTATCTCCCCCATTTTAACCAATTTAACTCTGAAAAGGAAGTTATGAGGTCTGACAGTATTTAGTCTGAAAATAGCTCCTTCTATGGAAATATTTAATTACTTTTTTTTTTGAAAGTTGTGTGAAGACTCAACACCAACAAAGTTCTCTTTGAATCTGCATTAAATTAATTTTGTGTGTGACAGTCATTTATTATGGGTGAACTACAGTTATTTTTTCTCACGTATTTTTCTTGCTGAACTTGTAATTCTTGTTTTCTTTTAGGCAAATCGTGAATAGGGTTTGGTTTCAAATAAATACTTTAAACATTAATCATTCAAACTTTAGTCTACAGTATTATAATGGCCTTTAAGAAAGTTAACTTTCTGGAAAAGAGGAAAAATCAAGAAAATCCAGTTTTATAAGGGACTAGCTTTGTTATAATGAAACTATGAAAGTAATGTGCAAAAGATTAATAATAGTATTGAGTCACTTTAATTCCTTGCCCAGCTATTATACATGAATATATATATTGAATAACAAAGTTATGAACATTTCTGTTTTTCACTTGTTTGAAATAAATTTACAATTAAATACAAAATTAAACTAACCATTTAGTTAAAAAAAATTGTACAAATGCTAATTAATTAAAAAGAAAACTGAGTTTTCTAATCTAATGAATTAGCATTTGTATTATATTTGTGAATGAAGCAAGAATGTATGAATGAGATTTAGCCGTAAAGAAAAGGAGACATCAAATAATAATGTAAATTAATGATAATTCATTATAATACTGCTGTTGTGTTAAAAAAATTTCTCAAATTAATACATGATGATTTTATTTTAGATACATGTGTATGTTTCTGTTGAACAAATAGTGCAAAAAAAAAGTAACAATTAATGCATGAGATTTTCCTGGTTTAATTAGAGAGTGTAATATATATTAAAAGTCAGATGATATTCTTCTCTTACTGGCAGGATCTAGAGAAATCAGTGATGCATAGCTGTTGAAGATTTACTGGCCATTGGCCTATACATAATGGTCACAGGTAAATGAATCGACCATTTAACCAGTAGCATCAAAGTCCTGTCCATGTTTACTTCAGATTTGTTTATGTGTTTACTGCAGGCACTGTGATTTTTATTTTCTGCAGGAGAGATTCTCATGTGTGTTGTTTCCTAATTAACTGCCAGGTAAGATACTTGAATTTTGTGCACTTGATATTTTTAGTTGCTGTTGTATATATTTACTAAGTAGCTTGAAGATGTCAGTTGCAGAGTTGATAGTAGACTATGTAGTGTATCGAAAGAAGTTATTAAGTTGGGGATTAGTCATACTAGGGTTCAATAGAAATGGGTATATGACTTTTAAGACCAGCTAGGGTATAAACAAGAGTATCCATATATGTGAGTCATAGAAATTTATTTGTACATTTCTAAGATGAATACTAGATGTTTGTCTGTTGAGAACATGAGTAATAGACCAGATTAGATTATTAAAAAAACAAACCAAACAAACATATTAATTGATAATTATTTGCCTACCAAACTCTGAATTTTGAATATATTTTCTTTCAGAGGCAAGTTTTTTTAAATTATGAGAAATGATTGCATTGAGAATACTGTAGAAGCATCAGTTATTGCATGAAGCTGCATTGCCAATCTGAAACTTTCAGTGGCTTTGCTATATTAAGATATCAATAAACCATTTAGAATAGTGTGTTCTTATAGAAATTGAATGCTGGTACCGGTATGGGTTTAATGACATATTTTAATTCAAACAAAATGAGAATGTTTTCTGCAAAAGTGTGAAATTAAAATATTTGATATGAAATTTTATACATGAGAATTGAATTAAATAAAGGTAAACTGTCAGATACAGTACAATGTTTAACACACACTGACAGGTGTAACAGTAAGTATACTTTACTTGAGTGTGGCCCAGTTAGGATGGAACTTCGTAATTACACTAAATTCAATATCTTTACACTCCATCTACCCTTTGTTTCTATACTCTGACATGATCATGTATCTAAAGGATCGATTCAATAATTTACCTGTAAACATTGATTTTTATTTACCTTGTAGTGCATTTTAATTTGCTTATGAAGAAGCACTTTTGATGTCAGATGAAATCTATCTGGTAGTGTTCTACATTCGATTAAAAATCCTATTATGGAAAATTGTGATCATACATTTTAAGAGAAATTATACTTAAATGAGGACAAAGTCAGCATACACAACAGATGAAATGGCTTCTTTTTTTTTAAATGATTCATTACACAGGCAGTGGCAATTTATCAATTTGATGTCATCATTTGATAAGCTTGGGACACTTGTTGAGGTAGATCACAAATTGTGTTACACAACACGTTCAGAAGAAGGCCTGTATGATTTTATTCTCTGATTCTGATCATTGTTTGATTGCCCAGGGCTGTATAATGGATAGTGTTAATTTTTATCCGAGCAAGATCTCGTATAGAAATTCCTGGGTGCTATAGGCGAGATATGTCAGGAGCCAGTTGTGCTTGTTTATGAGGGATTTCTGATTTTATTTGTTTCAGATATAAAATTTCTAGATTTTGTATGTAAGTATTTTTTTATATTCCAAATCTGGTATTTTTTTAATAATTACTTTTTATCCCCCCCCCCCCAAAAAAATTATAATTATCTCAAAATTAAACAAGAGGGTTGGGGGGACCTGTCATTCTTTATCCTCAATTTTCTCCTTTTGGAAGCATTATATAGGATTGTGATTATGAATATGAGATAATTAATGAGAGTAATATAAAAATGGTAAATCGATTGTTATCCTTTATAATCAATGAACCAATGCAAGATTTATTTAACATGTAAAAATCTCTACATATTTTTGTAAACATGTATAAGAAAAATTTAGCTTTGCTATAGCTTCATTTACTGGAGTAGGGGGGGGGGGTGACAAATTACCATAACATGTCAGACTTAATCCAAAGCATGTAACAATTTTGTGAATTGTCTAAGCTCATAGCATTGTATGTGTATGTCTTTACATTATAACCTGCAGACAAAAACAAGGCCAGATCAGGTACAGCAAAACTATTATGTCTGACACCTGTCTCCTGTACCTGAATTCACCTGACAACATGCTGTCTTCTTCAAATTGTATGCTGCTCTTATTCAAGTTAAATTCAGTTTGTTTAATTAGCTGTAAATTGTTTTCATGATGAGTAATTATTACAAGTATAAGAAACTTATGAAATTAGAAATATATATACATTCCTATACTTTACTGTTCGAGAAATTAAGAACATATCAAAATGTGAAAAATGAAATGAATTTACCTGAGAGTGGTATAATTAAGGTGTCTGAATACTCCTCATTGTTTCCAAACTGGGACAGGAATCCTTTTATAATACCATAATTTTGCTGGTACATCTGCACTTAGAGGGACATAGAGTTTTGTCATTTATAGGAGTCCTTTTGAAATAGTGAATATCATTTGTTCATGGTTGTGTTAGGGTTTTGCCAGCATTGATTGTGTACCATATTTTCCTTTTAGATGTAATGCATGGTTTTGGGGTTTTGTTTTTATTATTGAAATACATTGGTGTATAGAAAATATTTTCTATTCCTTGCAGATTTTTAGATCTAAGAGATTTCCAAACTCCACAGAAAACCATGTGGAAAAAAGTGGTTTGGTGGAGTTTTCTTCTTGGGTCAATCTCAACTGTGCAAGGTAAGTGCATTATTTACTTTGTTGAATAGACCATCTCAGCTGCCTCTGGTTCCTTTGGATATAACTGTAGGAAAGCTTGGTCATTTATAGAGCTCATTGTAGATTGTATATGAAAGTAATACTCTGAACATTGTAGTTTAGTGTATCTCCTTGATGCTCACAGTGTCATGGATGTGTAACTTCAGTTACTGAAAGATTATTGTTGGTACAACTTAGGGGTCCAATTTTGTCTTAATTGTTTTCAAACCCAATGCACAAAAACAAACATAGACAAACTTTTCAACCTTTGCATAAAATTACACATTCACAAAGGAGGATGTGGTATGATTGTTCATTCATTTACATTGAAATCCCACTTTTACTGAATATTTTCACTGAATAAGTTGATCAGAAAGAGGAGGAAGTAAAATATATAGAATGCATCCAATTAGATCTGCTTATTTGTGTTGTGGAGACAGTCTTAATAAAATTTATAAAATTATTAAATAAAATCTGAATACTTTGATTTTAGTACCATATTTGGTTTACTCTCTGACTCCGAGCAACCACTGTAAGGGTCTTGATGCAAGTTAAAGGATGGAAAAACAACCTGTGATAATTACCAATCGTTCTTAGTTTTATCTTAACTCATTTATCTATACCCACTTTGCAAGAGGGTACTAGGACCTTAAATCAGTCATATTGAAAGTCAAGGTAGAAAAAAATGTTCTTCAACAAAATTAAATTTAGGTTCATTTTAGCCTATGATCTAAAGGCATGAGGAGGTATATTTTTGGTGTAGATTTTACTTTTGTAATTGTAAGAAACATATGCTGTTAGATTATGAATTATTTATTATACCCCCGCTCCGAAGGAAAAGGGGGTATACTGTTTTTCCCTTGTCTGTCTGTCTGTCTGTCCGTCCATCCGTCTGTCTGTCTGTCCATAAAAATTTCTGTCTCAATTTTTCTCAGCAACTTTTCATTGCAGATGCTTGAAATTTTAACACACTATTTGTTTAGGCATGCCATATCGTGGGATATATTTATGTACCAATCGGATGTCAACTTCCTGTTAAATGATGACTTTGTTTATTTTTAGCCTAAATTTTCAACCAAATTTTTGTCAAAGATTTCTCAGCAGCTATTTATCGCAGATGCTTGAAATTTTAACACGCTATTTGTGAAGGCATGCCATATTGTGGGATTTATTTTTGTACAAATCGGACATCAACTTCCTCTTAAATGACGACTTTGTTTATTTTTAGCCTAAATTTTCAACCAAATTTTCGTCAAAGATTTCTCAGCAACTATAACTTGCAGATGCTTGAAATTTTTACACACTATTTGTTTAGGCATGCCATATTGTGGGATATATTTTTGTACCAATCGGACGTCAACTTCCTGTTAAATGACGACTTTTAATATTTTGAATATTCACATCAGAGCAGGAGTATTACTAGTAAGCATTGGCTCACCGATATCTTGTTAAGATCATTTTGTTGTCTCAAAGATAATGCCACATATATTTTTTTTCTTGGGTCCTATTGCATGTTCACAGTTTTCTTTTATTAATGTTAAAAATCCTTTGTCTTAAGAATACTTATAAATTCCAGTTTATATGCACAATATTTTTACTTAAAATTCAAGGTGTTCTTTTAACAATTAGCAGCAGTACTGCACAATTTTACATTTACATATTCTACTTTGAATGGATAATAAGAAGAATCACCTTTTAACTTAAAAATGCAAATTAATGTATTGTTTACAGGCATTTGTGCTCTCCGAAAATATCGTTTTCCTTTTTTTTTTTTTTTTTAAGATTATGTTCCCTCATGCATCATAAATAATGCATTCATAATGGCAAATGAAATAATTTTTTTCTCATATAAAAAGGGTGCTCCTTGTAGTGACAGGCTATCCTCCATCTTCATCAATCATAATGGCTTGAAAGTGTTGAACTTGATAAACAAACTACTCATGATATGATCTCAAAGGTCATAATTACCACCTTTCAAATCATTAGATAAATGTATTAGCATTTTCAAAAGCCATAGTTTAGGTTTGCTTTATTTATACCTTATACCTCTATAAAAGCATGTACATTCTGGCTGTCTTATTTTGGGCTACACTTTCCCCACCTTAACCTTCTCTTGAACCAAGAGGTCAAGGGTTCAACCAAGGTGAAACTAAATCATGTCAGTATCACTATGTCAGTAGCCTTTTGGATTAAATATGCTTGTCAATAGATGGATGTGTTAAGGTATGGCATGGTGCATTTGTTCATATGTTGTAGGCAAGATTAAAGGTAGAGAAATCAAATTAGTTCACAGACTGCTTATTGAAAGAGCAAGAACTCAACAATTTTCAAGGGCAAAAGCCAAGGAAGCTCTAGACTTAAATTGAAATTCCTGGCCCCAGGATCATGCAGCAATTTTAGACTTAAGATAAAAATTGTTCACTGTCTTAATGTCTCTTGATTTAAAACACTGACAAAATTAAAATGCTATTAAAAGTGTCTTGATATAACGTTGTCAATTACAAATTTCAATCATCATTTTATGAAAAAACAATTATTTAATGACTGACTGAAATTTTGACTTAAGTCTGAAATTGCTTCATGATCCTGGGGCCTGGTCTTTAAACCATATGGACAATACACAGACTATACAGGCTTGGATAGGATCATACTTGATGCACAGGTTGTTTATGGCCACAGAATGAATTCATTTTGCGTTAATGTCAAAGGTCAAGGTTATGCTACAGTTAGTCAGAAATTCCTAGTCTAGAAACCTTGTAGGCAAGATACAGACTATGCTGAGGTAGGGTGGTCATACTTGTACTTGGTACACCGGTTGCTTATGACAATAAGGTAATCCCTATTAAATTATTTAGCATAGGTGAGAGTTTAAAGGTTAAGGTCTCAAGACTTTGTTATTTCCCTTTGACAGAAACAAAAAGATTGCTCCCACACTAGATCATTCATATCTGGATGACAATATGATTTTAGATGTCTGGTAATATCTTGCTCCTAGGCTTACTGTTATAAAATTCTGTTGATAAATCTAGATAAAAATAAAACTAATCTTATTCATGCGCCTTACCCTTAAGGAATATCATGAAAAGCAGTCACTGTTTTGCATGTACAGATACCAGCCAGTACCTTTATACAAATAAAAGTCCATTAATACTGTTACCGTAAATATACCATAACCTTTGATAATTCAGTATATGCCTGTATCAAAAACGATTTTTGGACCAAAATGCAATTATTCTATTTGATCCATTTGAAAAACTTGCCATAAGAGTAAGATTTTACTGATTGCTAGTATTATAACATTGTCCAACTTAAAGCAATATGAGCTGTATTTTTTAGAATTTTATTTTGGTGCAAAAACCTGCTAGCATGATAAGTCTGCTTGTAACTTAAACTTTTATGATAATTAAGCTTTGAAAAAATCATCAGTTTTTGCCAGAAGAAATATTTCTTTTCTAAGGAATATATAGCAGATCAAGTTTTGTACAGGACGACAATAATACAAATTTGCTCCAATTTAAGGCTTCTGAATGGCTTTTTTCACAAAAATATAGCTAACAGAAAATTAAAAACCATAATATCTTTTGTCATTTTGGTAGAAAATAACATTTTCGTAAAAAAAAGAATTCAACATGAAAATTGCAGCTCATATTGCTTTAAATATTTTATGATCAAAATATCCTCAGGGATTTTACAAAATGCTGAGCAATTTTTGATGTAAGGCCACCTTTAAAAAATTATTTTTTTCACACTTGTGCTAGATCTCCCAACTAAGTGATTACATTAATGAAAGCAACCTATAGTAAACTGCTTATGCATGACTTTATTTAATACTTTATTCATGCTGTATAAATCTGTTAATTTACAGCTAACACACTGTGTCCCAGTGGAAACCCTTTTATTGTCAAAAAGTGCTCAAATGATAGCGCATGTTCCTCTGTGTTGGAATATTGTCACCAGGGCACCTGCTGTCCCAAAGATCATGTAAATACAGGTAAATTAACTATTTGTAAAGGCTCTCACCATTAATAAAACGTAAATGAACCAGGTACAGAGCAAATGAGGCCAGTTTTTAATCAGTTTGCCTTACTTTCTCATGAGAAAAATTTAGTAGAAGGTCTTTACTGAAAATTTCAACATTAATTTATCTGACAAACTATGTGGACTTAGTAGTAAGGACCTCTATTTGTTTCTTTTAGGCGCAAGGTCACTCCCAGGCCTTTCATTTACAGATTTTAGTTTGCACCTTTTTAATTTCCTCTTAAATAGGGATGCAGCAGCAGTGTTTTCAATAAGTTTTTGAATAGAAGGAAAAAATTTTGGAACAGCAGGAAACCTAATCTCGGCGAGGGGTCTACCGTATATAATTTGTTACAGCGAGTGATTCTGCTTTATCTGTTTATCCGTGTAACTGTTTATTTACCTCGTTTATTTAGTGAGCAAGTTGAACACACAAAATTTCGTTTACGAGCGAATGGCATTGCTGTAGCAAAAAGTTGATGAGCATTTACCAGACACGTAATAAAACTGTTTCTTGACATTTTCCAAAGGTCTATTCACAAAATCATTTATTTCTTATCTGCCAAAACACCTGCACTCATCCTGCAACTTCGCTCGGACTTTTAAGTGTCCGCCATTGTTAATGAGGTATCGAAGCAATTCGTCACCGTTACATAACGCTCACTGAACTTCAATACATAAAAGTCCTACTATTACATCAAAACGAAGATTTTTTTCTCAAAATTACAATACAAATATAGAAAGATTTTCCTCTTCGACATGGGATATCCGATTCGATCGTTTGACATATGGTGGGAACCAGTTCATGTTGATCTGGGTCATTGACGTGTTATTATTTTGATGCCATATTTTCAAACGCATTAACGATAAGGATTTTGATATTAACTAAATCAAGCTCCTATATCGGCAGAATTTTTTTAAGACGGAAATCTTAGCCGGAAAATTTTATTCTACAGGCGGTTAATTTTTCCGGTTGCCGGCTCTTATTGAAAACACTGAGCAGCGTGGTATTATAGAATGTCACGTGTAACAGCCTGTCCTTACACATAGATGTCACACAATTACAGTGTATTATAAGTATCAGTGTTTCGATATTAGTGTGTGCTAGCGTGCAAACTTGTTGTTAATTAAGCTATTATATGTACTGGATCACTGCATCTCAGTAGACCTACATTATCTCTTTTTCTTATAATTATGTCTCCCCTTTCAAAGGGAAGACATTGTTTTTGTGGATTTTCTTCTTCTTATTCTTCTTCATCCAAATATTGTACGGGCTGTAACTTAAATACCCTTTGACATTAAGACTTCAAACTTGTAACATAGATAGATTGGTATTGAGAAGGAGTGCACGCCACCAAAATTTTTGACCTTGACCTATTTTGTCTTTCAAGGTCAAGCATTTTATGAAAAATATTGTCCGGACCATAACACAAGACTCCTTTAACATACAGACTTTTAATTTGTATCATAGATAGATGGTATATAACATAGCTGAACCCTACCAAAGTTTTTGACCTGACCTAATATTTTTATTTCAAGGTCAATTTAGAAAAAAATTCATTGTTCATCTCCTGAATATACTTTGACAGAAGGACTTCAAACT
>WFKH01011445.1:9978-22184 GCA_016163765.1 Magallana hongkongensis
ACAGTACTGTACGAGTAAACTGAGGGTTTCTCAAATGAGTTTTAAAAAACTGACTTTAAACTCCAAGCTACCATTAATAGAACAATTATCAAATAAATGGGGCGTTCACACCAATTAAATTGAATGTGTGTATTTAGTCTTGGGTAGTCGCTTCAACAAATACTCCGCAAGATCTGATTCTCCCACGCATAATTAAGTCGTATATTCAAATTAGTCTACTGGTAAATTTTCTATAATAAGGAGTTTATGGAAGGTTTTAAAAATAAGAAAAGTATAAATCTTCAGCTGTCTATGGTACCATCGTCTTCGCGTCAACAGATCTAGATTGGAGAGTATTTTGACTATAACTTTGAACTTCTGTGTTTTGCTGAAACTCTTTTGCGAATTGCCCGTTTAATTCAACAATGTTTGCAAATTCAATAGATTTGCTTGTAAAAATGTAACGCATACAGCAAGAGATGAAATCAGTCCGCGTTGGGTAAGATTTTGCAAAGGCATGAACAACACATTATAGATCAAGAACAAGGAAATACAGCCAATTCATAATTAGTGTACATACCATAGGCAATTTATGGGGGTTTTTTTTATCAGTAAGTTTAGGCCAAAGAGAGGAGGAAGGAATATTAATGGTCATCATTTCATTGTTCCCTTTCATAGATACTTCTTAACCAAATTGGCTTCTGGGCTGTTTCTCAAAACTTTGAATAGCATAATAGGATACTGGACTAATATATGTCGTCGGATATATAAATAGTGATCACATTAACTTTAGCTGTGAGGGTCATTTAAAAAAACCCCCCAATATAACAAAATTAATTTCTGCATCATTTATTTGAAAAGGTCTCTTGAACCCCATGCATCACTATTAATGCATTAAACAATGCAGTGAATCAACATCTTGTGGACATCAACAATATTTAAATCCATTGTGAAGAAACAAAACAAATAACCCCACAATGAGATGCTCACAGATTGTTTCTGGTCTTTGGCACATTTTCTTGCTATCCCCATCTTATTTGTCAAATCCTCAAACCCGGATAATATGAGGTTTATCTCCATCGTCCAAATATCAGCCGCCTGACAGATGATGGATCAAACAGAAATTATTTGGCGCTGTTTTCTTGTCATTTGAAAATCCATGTGATGTTGACACCAGACATCCCTAGGTTGACTCGTCTACAAAAAAGATATATCACAGAATTTGAAGCATTTTGATTTTTCAGAGCTATTTTATGTATGGGTGTTAACATGAACGTTGGTGAAAGGTTACCATGGAAAACTGAGCCCCCACCAAAATTAATGATTCCGAATCCATGTTTATTATAACTTTAGTTTGTTTTTCTTGTAAAATCTCTCTCTCCTTGTAAAATCTCTCTCTCTCTTGTAAAAAATCTCTCTCCTCTCTCTCTCTCTAATGATCATAAATTAATAGCTGAATATTTCCCCATCATTATTCTGTAAAATTTTTTTTTAAGATGTGAGTGGCCTCAAGACAAAAATCCCTGGTACAAACAGGATAAATAAACAACACACTACAGAGCACTCACCCCAACATTCCATGCTCCTTCGTGTCAATGTGGTGTAGAAACAGCAGTAAGGCTTGAAACATGTTATTTCTCCCCTGTAATTCAGGAAAGCGATGCATTTATTAAACAAACCTGAAATAATTCCATTTGGGATATATTTTATCTTTTAAATTTTGGTATTTTCCTATATTTTCATACAGAGCTCTTCTTCTTTGGCTTTTTTTGTACAGTATTTACATTTTCCAGTTTCTTTGGGCTTTTTGGGGGGTTTATTTTATTTCATCAATGATAAAATGATGTAGCGGGGTTTGCATAATTATAGGATATGAAAATAATGTATGAATTTCAATAATTTTGTATTTCAATGTACAATTGCTGAAAAATCATACGAATATTAGTAAAAAGGAATCATTCTTTGAATATTATGAGGTGAGCATTAATATTACAGTTGGGGCATGATCAAATCTATCAAAGAGCCCTTTGTGCTTTATTGAATTTGATCACACCCCAACCATAATGATCACCTCATAATACTCAAAGAATGAATCCTTATTTCCTTAATTTAATACCAAATCACCAAATCTGAAGACACCAAAATATATTGCTGATATGAAATATTAAAGTGGATTTTTAAAAAAAACCCTGTCAATATTACCACCAACAAAAGAATTGATATAACTTAATCTGATTGAATTGCCAAATTTGAGACAGTCACATCAAAATTACAAGCTATATGGTACATTTAATGCCATACATATACATATACATCAGCTTACTTTGGGTATTTGATGAACTGTCTTCCCAATCACAACTTGAAAATGGGGCGGATTTATGGATGACTGATATATGCAGACGGTGTCCTCTTTGTCCAAATCTGTAGAATAAATTGACGGAAAATGTAAACAGCCATTACAGCACATTTTCAAACCAAAAGACCAGGTGACAAAATCAACCAATCAAATTATAGAAATTGCAGAACAAACATTGATGCAGCACAAAAGAATTCCTCATGAGCTACATTGTTCCTTTCATCCCCCCCCCCAAACACACAAATACAGGGTTATTTTCAGCATGTGTAGTTTTTGCCCTTTCACACTTGCAAACAGTTTCGCCCCATTTTGAATTCTCCCAGACACAGTTGTGTTTGCAGTGAGATAATTTGAGAAATTGGAATTCGCCCAGCCTTTAATTCGCCCGCTGACAACGAGGGTGAAATGGATGGAAATAAAACAAGGGCGAATATTTCCCTGTGGACAGTATTCTTGTTTTTTTATCTCTTGATATACTCACTAGGTTTATCTGGTGTCTTAATGAAATGTTGTGATGTAAAAGTTTTTCCGTCAGGGTATTTAGGCTGAGCAGGAAGCCTGGAGTCCATATATGTACAGAACAAATGCATCACCAGCTGAAAGGAAGAAATTGCACGCTCAGTCTAGACACCAACCCAATAATACATGGCTAGTCTGAATAACTTATTCTTTAATTCATGTATAGGCTATAACTTTACAAGCGCATTTCACATTGTTTTGAAAACTTGTTCAGAAATACACATGAAAACCATCAGTGCATTACTGTCTAGAAATGTCTGAATAACTAATTCTTTAATTCATGTATAGGCTAAAATTTTACGAGTGCATTTCACATAGTTTTGAAAAATGGGTTAAGAAATACACATGAAAACCATCAATGCATTACTGTCGAGCAAGTTTTAGGTTTAAGAGTCTGTGTCATGATTTGACCATGCTCCAGTGGTGAGGCAGATCTTGGATTCAATTCTAGAGGTTTATTTCACAGTTCTTAATAATTTTTGGGAATTAACATCAGTGGTACACGTATCATAGGATCATAAGAATATCTTTGAGAAACATGTTTTTGTGAATTGAGAAGATTAACAAAACAAAAACAACAATAAAAAACTGCCACATTTAGAGTATAGAGGAACAGATGGAAAATTTGAAAAATGATTACAAAACCTAAACTCTGCACACATGTGTTTAATAAAAAGATTTGCAATTAGCTGAGTAACAGAAAATTCTAGCTGCATTTGATCTTTTTCCATGAGAATTTCTTAACTCTCAAGAACCTACACTTTTGTTTTAAAAAAAAAAGAATCTAAAGAAATAAATCTGAAAAGACATACTGCAGCATCTGTGGGCAAGTGCTCTCCCCATTCCTTGCCGTAGTCTCCCCCGGAGTTCCAGCAAAACTCTCCCATACATCCATCCTTCCCCAAATCTGTAACAGAAAATGGCTGTAAGCTAGCACCTTATTCTGATGCGCATATAATCATAAATTTTCACTGTATAACATAATTTTTCCATGGGTGTACACACACACCTCATATAATGTTGAGGGATACATATGTGATTTTAATTTATCAAAATAACAAAATTATCCCCAACATCCCAATCATTAAACACCAGAAATATCACACAAATTTTTTGGAGTATATACATGGTTTCATCAATATTTTGCGAACATCAATTTTCATCGATTGTATGAAAATCACAATGCAGGGATACATAAATTTGTGGACAATTAACCTATCAATACTATATATTAATAGAAATTACACTTCGATGAACATTTAATTTCATGGATCATCTCAACAACTAAATCATTGAAAATTGATGAAACCACAATATAAATACAAGGTGCACACTTTACAACAATACCTTTCATTCTCTTGACAAGATATTCCTGGTTTGAGGAGAAGTCCAAGTATGGCACCACGGCATTGAGGGTGGGTACATAGGGGCCCTTTGTCAGAGCCAGCTGCTTCAGTGTAGAGACCCCCACCTCTACAAAAACACATCCAAATTATCATTATTTCCCTGTCAAATTTTACGCGTAAACAATTAAACGATAGATCTCTAAAGATTAATTATTTCTTTCTTTTGACTTTTACCTGAATGTTATTCCACATACACATTATTTTTTTTCCGAGTTGAAAAAAAATAAAGTAAATCTGTTATGTTTTCAATCTATGCAAGTTTTTACAGTACACAATAAAGAGAAAAGTTCCCTGTGCCTTCCTCTTTGTGATATGAAAATCATAGCAAAAATGGTTAATAAAGCAAAAAAAAATTTATAAAAAATTGCAAAGTAAACCCTGGATATATGGTATTTGCTTAAGTCTTACTCCCTGCCTGTAAATATTTAAACCACACACTTGAACATTCATAAAAAGGTACAGTACAAAAGCATGTACAACTTTGGATTAATACAAAATGGACCACACTCTTTACATGTTTGCTTAGGAAAAATTTGATACTTTGCTACACAAGACTACATATGTGTTTTAAAATAATCCCACGTTTTGATAAAGGGTCATCTTACAAGTATACGAGGTGTGTTTTACCTCCAATTTCGGTTTCTTCCGATCCAATTCTGCGTAATCCAGCATTCACTTCTTCAATCTCCTTACGTAGGGGTGATACAATGGTCAAGCATATCCACTATATCACCAAAAAACAAAAAAAAAATCATACAGAAATAAAGCTACATGTATATTATCATACTCCATAATAACTTTCAAAATTTGGTAGTTTTTTTATTATATTTTTAAAAATCAATATTTTTAGTCTAAGTTAATAGCAAATTGCCCCTCTTTAATATTTATATACAATCATACAATGTACATGTATTTATTTTTCTTACCTTTCTAAGTCGCTCGACCCACAAAAAGAGGTCATCCTCTGTCACTCCTCTTTTAGTCCACACCTGGAAAAATAAAAAAAAAAATTCAATATCAACAGGTGCTGAAATTTCATACATCAATATAATTACAAATTTTTTTGCACTGTCAAAATGCAGGGGCTTGGTCAATGAAAATTATCAACAATCTTAAGAAACCAACAGTGTAATGGCCCTACAAATGTGGGGGTCCAGTGTTTACTTAACTTGGGGCCATTAGCTCATAACACAGTGTTGCTAAATCTGTCAGACCCCCATCCCCAACAAAATACCAAAACATGTTTATAAGAAAAGCAAACAAAACAAAACAAAAACACCCCTGACATAATGACAGAATTTAGAATACATTCATTTGTGAACAATTTTGGTTTGAAATTGGTAATAACGTATGACGAAATATACATTCTTTTATACTCACAATGCTTCATAATTTTTCATTAGTGTACATATATAGGTTTATTTCATGATTCTCTTTAATGCTACAGCATTAGCAAATGAAAGTCAACAATACTCCAGCTGAAACTTACGTCTTCCCCGCTGTACGAATTTGATTGGTCATTGTCGTTGTTGGTTGTAGTAAGAGAGTGAGGCGATCGACTTGCCAGCTGGTACACATATTTTTTCAGGACATGAGTGTAATCCATTGCCGTTCTCCCGTAATTCCAAAATGAAGATCCACCAGAATTTTCTGGGGAACCTGTTAATATTACAATGTTGGTGAACATTTTGAAATTCATAAAATAATTTTTAAACTGGTAAATCCTCAACATGATTTTCAAAAAAGTTAAAAAAGAAAATTAAAATCAATGATCATTTGCTGGTCCAAGAATTAAACGTTTATCTTATGCTTATTACATACAGTTCAAAAGTTTGAGCGAAGGAAGAGAAAAAAACATTTACTGTAAATTCCTTGTTTCACACGAGTACTTAATTCTGCAACCCAACTTTTGCATCAAATCGCGAGAATATAAAATCGCAAAAACCCAAATGATTATTTCATTTCACTTCCATCTGTCCCAAAAATAAAAGCGAGATTTTAAAAACTAGAGATCTGCTTCTCACGATATTACGCGGATATTAATTCCTTGGATTTAAATAGGAATCTACAGTATTTTATTTATTAAACAGAAAAACAGAAAGACAAAATGCTAGGGCATATATCAGGGTAATTAGACTAGCACAGGAGGAGAGGAGCAGTGACTTACTGAGAGTTGACTTGATGTACTCCTTCTCGTCCTGTTCCCGCAGGTACTTGCTCAGTGAGTGAAGGTCGGTGATTCTATCAAACGATGAGGAGGCTGTAACAAACATACCCACAGAAATAAAAATGCAGATATATCAACATAATCATAAAATTATGATATTATGTAACTCTAAAATATAAACATACCCATAAGAATATAAATATTGAAACATCAAAACTTAAACATCACATACATGTACTTTCAATGGGTATGTGCAAAACTAAAAAGTCTGATTGAAAAAAATTAAGAAAACATCTGATTGAAAAAAATTAAGAAAACATGTCCATCTGAAGTACTGGTAGGTGAAATTTTGTATGAACAATAACATATTTTTACGTGAAATTTAAGGAGGCCGATTTGGGTTTTTTTGCGGAAAAACTACAATAGCAAAACTCTTTATTTTTTAACCATATGTAATTTAAACCAACTCTAGTTTATTTGCGAAGGTTCATGAAAATCGACCGTCTGGTTCTTTTTAGGGACCATCTCAAAATAGAGGTACATTTACTATAGGAATATATAGGAAACTGTCATTTTCCGCACATCAAAGCAGTTTAAATAAATACTACAATAGCTTTTTTTCTCAAATTGTTATATATGATTAGTAATATCATTTCCTACCTTATACATGTTATATGTAAAAAACACAAAATTCTACCGTCTGGTTTTTAGTGGGGGCCATCTCAAAATATCAAAATGCACCAAATTTTGCTATATATTTGGATCATCACGAATGATGATTGGTATAATGGATTCATTCAAAAAATGAGGGAAATGTCCTCGAGGATAGCATCATTCTGTATATAAAATTTCAACAGCGTTCAATTTTTACTTTTTCTTTTATGTTATTTCTTATAACGTACTCCTACAAAGCTTCATTTTATCATAACGTCATAAAAGCGCAATGGCAATGCTCCCCTACCGCACAACGTAAAAATAAAAATTTCCTTAAAAAATCTAAATATTTTTATCTGTATTTTGTTTATTGTGTTCAATTTTATAAATGATATTGAAAAAATTTCATAAGAAGTATAAATCAACTGTAATATATTAGAATGCGCAAAAACATGCGCAATGCAAACTAAAGTCGGCCTCCTTAAGTGAAGTGCACGTGCTATATAGTTTGAAAATGTTCACACAAATCTTTTCATATGAAATTTCTGCAAAACACAATTTCTACATTTACATGAAGATTTGGACTACAGAGCTACATGTATATGCCAGAATTATTGTAAGATATCTCACATTAAACATGTTTGATTTTTTTATACATGTTATAACAATATAGAATTCTTCAGATGAAAAATACATAATAAACAGTGTCAGGAAAAAATCATTATGATACTTTTTGGTCACTGACAGAAATGCAATCCTTGAATACTGTGCAAAAATATATGGTCTTTTCTGCACAAAGAAAGATAACTTCATCATTATAGTATATTATAAAGTCTGAATTACCTATAAAGAACATGGGAGTTCATAAATTTTAAGAATGGAAGAGTTTATCACATAATTATGTATCTTTCTTTGTCACTGTCTTTGTTCTATCAATCAATCAATTTATCAAATTATCAATTTACATAGCTAAGCTCAGGAAAAGAATATTTGAGTAGTGCTTTTATCAGAATATCAATGCACATAATATGAAAGAATGGTAAGTTTGGATCAAATTAGTTTAACTAGAAAATAAAATATAAATCGCAGAGCATCCCTTTGCAATAAAGTGTATTTCAAATAATGCCGAAGATAGAAAGGAAAGAAGAGATCTGAACAAAATACCCTTCAGTAAACAAGTAAATTTTCACCTCAGTTGTGTATGCAACTCCTTTTCCACTCACTAACACACAAGCAGGTTACTTCAATCTGTCCAGCTTCATATAGGGGGAAAAGTTATTCAAAAGAACAAATAAACAGATGATAACATACATGTACCTGCAGCATTTTTCATGGTTTGCGACAATGTGTGTCTGGATCTGAGCCCACTGGTGTCTGCTATTCCTGAATGTGTCATTCCTGGAGATCCGGATTGAAATCCAGACAGGTTTGGGGAATACCCTGTCACATAGGGAGAAAATCCAGATACATTAGGACTTGGCGTAAACACTGTTCCTGGACTAAAGCTGGATATATTTGGATTGTATCCGGACATATTGGGACTATAAGTCGATAAATTTAGACTGTAAGTGGATAAATTTGGGCTGTATCCAGATAGATTGGAACTATAGCCTGATAAATTAGGAGTGTATCCTGATAGGTTTGGACCATATCCTGCTAGTTGAGGGCTGTAACCGGAGACATTTGGACTGTATCCAGATAGGTTTGGACTGTACACACTAGGAGAAAACTGGGAGAAGGATGTTCCAATGTTTCCACCTGGGGATCCCTGAAAAAAAAAAATGGTAACAATATAACATTACAATGACAACTCAATGGATTTGAATGTGACTTGAACCGAAGAAGTGTTGATTTTTTCTTAATATAATATACAATTATTTCAAGCCTTACAGGGAAACAATCTGAACTATTGTCCCGAGGCAGGAGGCAGGAGATAAGACATGAGGAATTGTTTGCCGAGGCTTGAGGCTGAGGACAACAGTTTCCAGGAACTTCTCCCCATCCTAGGGACAATACTTTAACAGTTTCCCAATTAGGCATGAAATAATTGTTTTATTACCTAATCTACTACTACAGTTTGACTTAGGGTAAAAGATTGTCAAGAAACTGGGAAACAATTCATCAAAGACCTGGAAATAGTCCATACTTGGTGGAGTAACAGTTTGTCACATGATGAAGTTTCCCACCTACTCATTCTCTGTTGATTTAGGATGGAAAACTACTAAATGGATTAGATAATAATATACTTCTTTTTTCAGCAAGCAACACAGCTGGGTCATTAAACAACTACCGGTACTGACCCCTGGGGAGGAGTAGGGGGACAGGTTGATGGAATGACTGCTGTAGTTGATGGCCCCGGCTCCCAGGTTGGTGGGGGTTAGTCTCCCGCTGGACGGGCTGGACTGGGGGGAGGGGGCGGTCACCGAGAACACCAGGCTTCTCTCACTGGAGGGGGACTCTGGTGACTTCCTGGGGGACACCTTGAATCCATGATCTGTAATTCAACATAAACACAAAAACATTAAGGTTCTTCCAGAGCTTTGAGAAAATTTTTTCAAACAAGCCCAAACTGGTAATTTTTTAAAAAATGTATGATATTCTAGTACGTGTGAGATAATATTTTTTCAATATATTTGTGCAACAAAAGTAGACATAAGTCCCTATTTATTCAAACTCTGGATCTGCAGGTTAGTATTTTGATGCCATACCCATGTTTTGATATCAACAATTTGCCATTGCAGTAAAATATCCATGTTGTGACACACTGACAAAGTATACGTCACAGGGTGAAAGGAAACATTATCTACCTATTTACTGGCTATGAGGATGATAGTAAGTTATTTGTCCCTGAAACAGACACTATTCCTAGGGCACAGCCAAGGGTAATAGTTGTTCTTGAGGCCTAAAAAAAAAATGGTTTGTTTCCGCTTTCTCAACCGACCCTAGCTTTTACTGCCGACTCAAAACCTTTTTTTAAAGGATTTTTGATGGAAAATCGTTTATTTCCGTTTTTATCTGATTTGGAAAAAAATTTACTCAAAATTTTGGTCACAAAAACGCTTGTTGCAGTTACTCTTTTCAAATCAGTGTAACTCAAACGTTTTGTTTCAAAATGGTTGTATGTTTCCATGTGTTGTAGATATTAATAATGCTCTCATCGCTGCCAGAGGAAGTATCTGATATATAATATCATTTTTGTGTTTTCTTTAGACCAGCTTAATAGTCAGGAAAGATAAAAAGTATATTTCTCATTTTATACCATTCAGCAGTGTCAGTATCTAACCGGCATGTATGGATACTGCTCAATCCATACTGCAACATTAAAGGAAAAAAAAATTATTTGAAAAAATAAAAAAAATTTCCGACCAACCGACTCTACTTTTTTTCAGCATGAAAGCGGAAACAAACTATTATTTTTTTTAGGCCTGAGGGGGACAAACTTCCTATTGTCCAAATTTTCTACATATAAATGTTTTATTGGAGAAATTATATAAGAAATTTTATTTATTTTTGGCAAAGCAGAGTTTGTAGTTGGTAAACAAGTTTGTCTTATGAGTTTTTGGGACTTTGAATTTAATGTACTGATCCGGATAACATCAGAAAAGTTCTGATATTAAATGCAAGGGAAATTGAATTCTGTCAGTGAATAGGTTCGATGACTATTACCCGGTAACCATTGGCAAATAGCATTAAAACTATTTTATGGTAATTTCTAAAGATAAAATAAGAAGTACATTTGCCAGGATTTTACATCTTAACAATATACATAAGTATAATGAAATGATTTTGAAAAACCATATCCTTTACCTGTATAACACTATAGAATAAAATAAATGGAAAGTTCCTCTAGTCACATCAAATAAGAAGTTGAATAACTTAATATATGAAATCAATATGCAGAAATGGACTTTTAATATTTGATTTATTTCAACTCTGCTTACCAGTTACATGTGTCACCGAGGGGGCGAAAGGGCACCATAGGATAAGGGGAACTAACTCGTATAGGCCCAACCCAAGAGACAGAGGGTCAGACTATAGTCCTTAGGCTTAAATTGACCTCTAAGTCGAATATGCATAGAGCTATAACTCGAAGGCAGGTTTCACAATTTATTGATTAAGTGATTTGAATTAACTATGAAATATCAACAATAATCAAATAGAATAAAGTCAAATAGAACAGGATAAAAATAATTATTTCTTGAAATGCCAAATGAGTCAGAATCAAATTTATCTTGATGTTGCTTAGTCTACTGACAGACTGATGGACAGTCAACTAGATAGTCAGTATGAAGACTTAAGCAACATGGGGTAGTGGCCAAAAGTGTCTGACTGATTTGAATAAATTCCTAACTGTATTTATAATCTAAAAGATAATTAATAAAAGTGAGGTACAGTACTCACGATAATAACTCAAAAGCTAGGATAACTCAGAACAATTATAATATTGACTAATTGGGGATAATTAGCAAAGCAGACTGACCCTTGCTAATCACTTGTCATCTGGCATGAGTAAACTCTAAAATACATGTTATACAAAATGACACACCATGACTCTGACTGACTTAAATAAATTCCTAACTGTATTTATAATCTAAAGATAATTAATAAAAGTGAGGTACAGTACTCATGATAATAACTCAAAAGCTAGGATAACTCAGAACAATTATATTGACTAATTGGGGATAATTAGCAAAGCAGACTGACCCTCGCTTATTACTTGTCATCTGGCATGAGTAAACTCTAAAATACATGTTATACAAAATGACACACCATGACACATGTAACTCTTAGACAAAATCAATATTCAAAGCAAGAGAAAAGAAACATGTATTATCATGAATGGAATTCATTAAACACTGAATTTGTGATTTCAGGCCTTAAGAAATTAAGTTCATAAAAAACATTGCACTGACCTGTGTCTTTGATGGCGAGTAGCTTTTTCTGTGTGGGGGTCATGTCTACCGAGATGGAGGATACGTAAGGTCGTAGATACAGACAGAAATGGAACACGGTGTTAAGCAACAGTAACAGGGCTACTCCACATTCTGAAAATAATCAAAGTCCTGCGAGTACTACACTATACTGTAAACAGTAACAGGGCAATTCCACATTCAGAATATAATCA
>WFKH01011447.1:8719-19908 GCA_016163765.1 Magallana hongkongensis
TAAACAAAAACAAGGCACGAGCCTTGTTTACATAACAAAGAATTGTTAAGCACTGTATCTTGCTTAAAACTCTTCGACTGACAAACAAATTTTGATTGATCATTAGAAATGCTTTACTCAAGCATTGTAAACAATAAAAATAGAAAAATAAAATTCGACCAAAATCGTGACCATGCCCCTTTAATGCTATTGACCATTTAATCCCTCAACATATATCGCAATCAAAACCTTTTTTTACTTTCCTAAATCATGGAAAACATATTGTACAAATATTTTATATCTCCATAAAATCAAATGCCTGTTTACCCCAAGAAAGAAAAGAACAGATATGATTTGTTTTCCTCTCGAAATTTATTAAATTTCATTGACAGAAAAGAACATTCGCTCAGTTGGTGGAGGATCTAATTAAGTGGAGTGGTTCCTATCCAGTAGAGGAAGCTAGGGCGGCGGCCCCTCCCGCGAGTAGAGCCAGCAGAAGGACTCCCCCTCCAATAGCTGGGATGATGGCCCCGATGTTACCCATTTTTCTAGTAGTGGTCACGTATGGACGTGTGGTTGTTGTATAGCCGGGCGGTGGATTAACCGGTGAAGTTCCTAAAATTGAGAAATTTTAGATGCGAGATAAATCAAATTTAAGGTGAAGACGGTTACTATAATTTCTTACAGATCGCTTTATTTTGAGGTATATTAAATAGAACAATGTTGTAAATAACTTTTTTAAAAAAACGCCATTTTTTTCTTACATAGGCTTTCTTAGTACTATTACTATGAATTTTCTGTCATCAGGTGCATACTTTGCATTGTTTTCAATTTTGATTCAAGACCAAAACTTAAGAGACGTCAAATATATTCAAACTTGTATTTTAAAAAAAACCCTGAAAGATCCAGTGTTTTCGTTAAAGACATTTTGCTTACTGTCACAGTTGACGCCATAGTAGCCAGGCTTGCATTTACAGGCAGTCATTACATTTGTATAGTCGTCCACGTATGTGATGCAATATCCGTTTGGTCCACAATCAGTCTTGGAATTGTCAGTTTCACTACAAACTCCCAAATCTGAAAATGTTTAAGAAGAGCTACATGACTTCTTTTATTATGTAGTTGGTGGGGCTATATGGACCGTGGATATCGGCCTGGGTAGCTCAGTGGTAGAGCTCATGACTAGAGTTGCAGGGGTCCCGGGTTCGATTCCCGGTCCAGACATATGTTTTCAATATTCCTCCATTCCTATTACAATATTAATGTACAGAATATTTATCGAACGAATTCATTTTTTTTTTTCACAACAGGCTTAATCGCTTAATATAAAGGATACTTAATATAAAGGATACTTCGCCTCGCCATCTATGAGATTGATCAACCCAATATATTTCCGTAGTGAGTCAGTAACTAACCTAATAAGTAATAATGTTTGACCCTTGTACAAAAAAAAATTAAAAAACCCTGGGGCTTTTATCATTTAGTTGTATTTTGTTACTCAATATGGACATTTTATATATATTTTTTCTAAAATTTATCATATTTAGAATTCGGAAAAATAAATCTTAATACAACAGTAGTTGTTAATATAATCATATTTTTCAAAATGATAAGAAATATCTAAAGGTTATTTATAATCTATATTATTTGTAATTTACGACGTATAATAAATTCTGCCCCAAGATTTTTTTTTTTTGCACCATATTTTCCTTCATCATTTGATATTCATAAAATAGTTCTGACTTTCAACATTAACATCGATACTCATTTACTCATTTACGAGAGAATTATCAATATATGTCATATTTAAAACTTTCTCTCTTGTCAGGTTAGAAGACATCGGCTATCATTGCAAACAAGATAACTGCCAGGATGAAAATGCTCCACATTTGATCAGTTTTTTAAACGGAAAAATATGTCAGGTGTTCATACTGACTATTTATAATAAATTTCCGTATTTAACAGGTGGGATGGGGAAAAATCGGGACTCGAACCCATGCAGGGCATCTGGCGTACCGGACAGCGCTCCAACCTCTGAGCTAAGACCCGAGTCACACAACTGTGAATTAACCCGTTGTTTGTAAAAATTCGTTATTATCCCTCTTTGTATGTCACCGAGTAACATTTTGAATGAAAGAGTGAACATTATAAAGAAGAAGTCTTACACTTTTTGCCTTATATCGTTTTTCGATTAACTTTGTTGTGTATCATATTTTTTTTTATGAATCACCAATAAGTGACAGAAAAGAGAACATAGGATATGGCCCTAGTTTTAGATATCATAATTACACCTAATGCGATAGTTTAAATTCGTAATGAAACGCGAGCAATTATTATCCGCGTAAAAACGCAAGAATTATCACTCGCGAATTTTAAAATCTCGTTTTTGTATTGTTCTGACAGTCGTTTCCTATATGAAATAACAACAATAGGTCGGCGCCCGCGATTTTAAACTCTCGCGATTTGATACAAAAAGGTGAAATCGTATAATTAATTAAGTAATCGCGTAAAATAATTCAGTTTTGTACAACAGATTAAATTTCTCACATTTAAGGAGGCAGCTACCCATCAGATCTGCCTTAAACTTTTAAACATGATTTTTATTCTGATATTTTGGCATTAAAATTTGGACATTTCCCTATATACCTTTATGCAGAGCTCTTCGTCTAAAGGAGGTAAATACAGCCAATAAATGGCCCTGACTATCCAGCCCTCTTAAAATTACCCATTACTTATCATATCAATGGCTCACAACGTACCTCTGCAAACAGTCACTGAACTAGAAGCTGAAGTGTAGGGTAAATCCACGGGGTCAAATCCAGGGTCGCATTTACAATTGGAAGCGACGCATTTAGCATTATCGGGACAAGTGGCATCAGCAGAGCAACTTTTGAAAGCCAAAGAGTATTTGACTTGTACGCAAACTACTGCACAAAGTAGGAACAGTCGTAGCCCTTGCATATTTTGTTTTCTCAGGATGCCAACTAGCCTAGAGATGATCGGATGCCGAGGTTCCCTCCTATCTTACTCTACATGGCCCTTTTATAGCGGTAGCTTTGCCATGACTAACCGTGTTTCCCGTTATTTGCATAGCACGCACGTGACAGCAATCCACCCTCGTTAACAAATTATGCGCACGCATTTGCCAAACCCCATTTTGGAAACCCAATAGGAATATCAAGGTAATAGGAATAACACAAACACGAATTTAATGTTGTTTTGTTAGATATTCCGGCTATATTTTCTATTCATAACTCATTCTACTATATAGAAAGTAAATCGGCCTCTTCGAAGAGACATCAATTCAAGGAAATGAAACTAATGAATATATTTGGTTGGTTACACGAAGCGTGAAAAAATCCCATGTGCAAACAAACGTGTAAGATAGTGTAAGATAAAATATAATTTGTGTCGAGCCACAATTACATGTATGGATTCCGATTTACACCAATTGAAATTTATGTGCGTCGTTTACTTATACAAACTTAAAATATGATTTTGTACTCTTTGGTTTCAAGGTATGTTCGAACTTCCTGGACGTAATGATTTTCGAATGCCATAGATATAATACAGAGGTGTTTTAAATAGATGTATAGGGTGATTTCACCATGCATCGGACACCCTTGAATTTTTCTCTTTGATCACGCATCAATTAAAGTCCAAATATAAAAAAAACTTGTTTTAAAGTTTACAGATTACCTCTTGCTTAATTATTAGAGAAAATTTAGCGAGATTCTTCAAAACATTGAAAATAAAGCAAATTAATGAAGTGTTTAGCTATTTCACCATGGATCGGACAATTTTTACCAAGCATCGGACAGCTATACAGTAGAGATTAAAAATAACAAAATATTCTGGTTTCAATGTGAAAATACAGAGGTTTGGAAAATTAAATTTATTCAATTGGTATTTAGATTTGTTTTAATGTAAATCCTTGAATCTACAGTCAGGAATTAAGACTAGTGCTTCTGTTTAAAGGAATACATAGGGGTTCTTTATCGTGCCAGCACCTACAGGAACTTTGGATTAAAAAGGCAGTATCCATAAAACTCGAATTCTGAGTGGTCTGAGGAAAATGTTTGCATTAATCGTTTTTTTTTATATTTTTATTTTATTATACATTTAAAGTATATCACAAGGAATGGTCGCCTAACATTTAATTATTAGAAAAAAAATCATGCAATGAAAACTGTCCGATGCATGCATGGTTAATTTCTGTTCGATCCATGGTGAAATGAATATATGAAGCAAAATTGACCTTGACATTAATTGTTCAAATTTCTAAGACTTATTTTAATCAAATTTTGTTTTAAAACTTACTTCTCTCTTATTATTTTAGGTCGAGTGTGCATTTTCACTAATTCACAATCAAATGCACTACATTCAAAAAATGATTATGTGTAAAATCTTATTAACTAAATTTTCAATGATGGCGTATTTGACGTCATTTTACGATGCCTTTATTGCTATTTCTTTGACAATGTGACTGTCAAATTCTTAATAATGATAAAGTTCATTAGTTCTAATTCAGGGATATAAGAAACAGCACAAGAGCGCATGCACATTTATTTGTATATTTTTAACCAAAGTTGTCCGATCCAAGGTAGGTGTCCGATGCATGGTTAACTCACCCTATACTTGTATTCATAGAATATTATGTATATTAGATGTCTTTCAAAGTAGAAAGTACTTGTATAATTGATATTTATTGATAAACCGACAATTGTAGTTATCTATGGTGAGAATTTGTGCTCATACCATTCATTTAAAGCTGCTTGGTCCGATTTTATATCAAATTTTCTGTACGCTTTTAAACGATGGTTAAGCTAAATATTTGTATAATAATAGACATTACAGTAGTTTTCCCGGTCAATCAAGCCATATTTCAATGAAAAAATAATGTACAAAATTTCTTTTACAAAACAAACGACATAAAAAGGGTATCGCGTTATTTCGCCTCATATCAAAATTCGCCCCTGGCATCGAGGCGGGGATGATTGTAATTACACCTTGACATCGCTTTCAATAGAGTCTAAATTTGAGTTATGTTTTGGCAAATCAAAAATAAACATGTGTACATTTTGTTCACTATTATTTCTGAAGTTTGTTTTGTTTACAATCAATGCATAACATGTGGGTTGAATAAACCCAAACATTCGGGGGACGAAACTAAACCGTTCCCTTTCCTAAACATTCCCATAATGCATTTTGGTTTGTTTTTTTGTTTGCCCAAAGAGAAATTATTTTTATTTACTTTGAATGTTTCTAACTTTGAAAGGAGATTGATTCTGCTGGTGTAATTAGACGAGAGTTTATAACTTTATAACTTTCTAAGATAATTGGTTTGTATAGAAAATTATTTACTGTATACTGTGATAGCCAAAAAAATCGGACCATACAGCTTTAATGATTTAGTAAGCAACTACATGAAAGAAGAATACTCTGTATTACCTATTCAGATCGATAAAGAAGTTATTTGTGTTTGACTTGCATTTCACAATGCATGTACCTATATATTGTTGAATAAATTTCAAATCTTATTACATGTATGTTGTTGTATCAAACAGTTTTGTGAGAATGAATTATTAAATATGTAGAGTCCGAGCTATGAAGAAGGCAAAGGACACATTGACTCATTCTCTGTGTCGCATTTGCATAAAAAATTATATGCAATAGAATAAATTATACACTATAAGGCCTTAATTTTTATCTTCTCTTAAGTAACAAATATTCTATAGATATTCTAGTTATGGAGTGTATGTAAACATTTCTAATAATTTGTTTTTCTTTCATTGTATTTTCGTTTCATTAGATTTGTTTTCTGTTGTTGTCTTAATTAGTAAGACTTCAATTGTCAAACCGGCGTACGCCGAATGCGCCGATTGACCTTTGGTAACCCGGCTTGTTGCTTCATTTGACCGGGGAGGGTTCGCCAGTGTACGCCGATCTCGCCGGTTTGGAAAGACCTGCGTGGAGTTTATCCAAGTATGGCGGAGAGCTATCGGTTAGATAATGTAATGAGATGAAACAATGTAGATCTATAATTGTTAATAAATCGACATATTCATTGTTTGTATGTAATGACTAAACGAATGATCGTTCATAACGTTATTTAACGTTTAATTCCTCTAGATCTATGCTACAAAAATTTGCTCATACATCTATGAGCTGCGCGAGCGTATCGAGCGAAGCGACAGGAACGCAACGCGATTTTGACAAATTTTGCTCTGGCACTTTATTTAGTGAAAAGAACAGCAGCACGCGGTATAACAAACATCAATCGGTGTACTGCACCTGTTTTCTTGTCCAACCCCGCTCTTAATCGTTGTCATTAACCAGTAAATCCATTATAAACAACATATACAAAAGAATCAGTCGCCATGAGGGGTTTGTGACGTCACACAATATTCGTTGTCGAACTCTAGCGGTAAAATTTTAAAACCTTCAATGAAAAATCAACTTCAGTTGTAAAAGTTACCTCCCTTTATATTCAAACTCGATCTGTGACCAGACTAAAACTTACGTATATTTAAAAAATTATTACCATCCAAATATTACTTATAAGAACAACAAGCACCAACAAGTCAAATATAAGCTAGAGGGGTTTTCAAGTTTTTTAAAATATTTTATATATAAAATTAAAATCAAAACAGTTCGGCAGCGAATATGATGTGACGTCACAAACCCCTCAGGACGACTGATTCTTTTGGATATGTTATTTATAATGGATTTTATGGTTAATAACATATATATATATATATATATATATATATATATATATATATTGACTGGTTTACACAATAAATTGTATGATAGAAGAATTATTTATAAAATAAAAACTGGACGGAATCAATACAGAATTATAACATCAACGCATGCGCAGGGCTACCCTTTACCATGTTGAACATACTCGTATTGTATGGATTTAATTCTAATTAAAATCATTTACATGAATTGCGTAGGATTAAAAAAAAATTTTAGTCCACGTTAATGTTTGTCTGGAAATACATTGATCATATTATGTAATACTAAAGGTGCGGTCACACGATGCTATTTTTAATCCGATTTTCTTATCCGATTTGCTTTCGACTCATCGACTTAAATCATACCGTGTGACCACCTTAGTCTAAAGTCGAAAGCAAAGTCTGCAATAATACCAAATAGGTTTTATTAAGGAAAATCGATTGTATCGTGTGGTCACCTTACCAATGATCGATTCCAATCGACTTGTCTATTAAAGCAAGTCGATTGAAAATTAGATGAAAAAACGCATCGTGTGACCGCAATTTAAGAAGCCGTGTTCTGATTTACCGGATTGTATAATAAGAGCACTTCTAACCACAGGATCTGAACCTGTTGATTTATAAAGACAAATTGGACATGATACTGGAAACATTTGTATACCATGGGCGGATCAAGAGGGGGACACCCCCCCCCCCCTTAAACATTGAAATTTCTTAAATTTACATAGCATACTTACCGAAAACAGGCCTCGGACCCCCTGGCAAACATAGATATCCCTGCTGCCCATCCCCCCACCCCGAAATTGTTTTTTGGATCCCCGTATGTATACTCATAAGAATCAAAAACTTATTTTATGGAGACTTTTTTTCAATCTTTTATTTAAATGAAACAACAAAACATATTTGCTCAAAATTTGACAATAAACGAGGGTATTTGATGTGCTTTAATGCAAGGCAAACATTTCCTGTATACGAGTATAGCTTTTAAAAAAAGCTTACCGTCTTTAGAGAAATCTCTAAGCATATCAATTTTATTATTACTAGCGCAAACAAAGACAATTTCTCATTGGTCGATTAGGCTTGATTCTATCGTACGGAAAAAGAAACGATATTCACATGGGAAAATTTCAGCAAAACAACCCAGTTGATCACAACCTTCCTTTGTGTGTAAAAAAATGGCTACGTATACAGCGCTAGCTCACCTATCTTTTTTAAAAGATAAACTTGTATTTTCTCAAGATTGGAAATCTTCGACAATTGTTAAGTCGTACGTAAACTAAATCATCAGAAAATTATCTCCCTTTGCGGCGAAGAGCTTTTAACCAATGAAATAAAAGGAAATTTTCACATCATGTATTTTCTACCAATCACAAAGGAGAGGAAGTGTACAACCTTGAGACTGTAAATTATTTCAACTTCAAATTTCAAAATTTCAAAGGAAGACGGTAAATGTTCTGTTATGCTCAAACATAAAAGTATATTTCGTACATACAGTATTTCTATTAACATGATATCTTTGTATTTATAGGTTTCACCTGTGATGACGTCATATGATGTGACTAATAACCAGACCCGATGGAGATGCGTCGTACGAATTATAAGGGGAAACCGCCCAAGAACCTGAGGTGTTAAATGTACAGCGCACTGAAGGAAAATAGTGGAGTTGTATTTAAACCTAAATACTATTAAACACTCAAATATCCAAAACTGTTTAGTTCTAACTTTCTTTTAAGTCTAATCTTTCTTTCAAGCATATGGGGTTCTTTTCTAGAAAATAAAAGCCCATTGGGGGGAGGGGGAGACCAAATATTTATGTTAACTTTGTGCTCTGTATACTTTACTTGTCTCTACAAACGCCATCCTACATATCCTACGTATTTATCTCATACTTCTGATGACATCTCTTCCTAATAATAATAGGCGCTTGACGCTACTAAAAGGATATTTCTCTTAATAATATTTATAATACTGGGGCCATGTTCATGAATGTATCTTAAGATCCATCTTAAGACATGTCCGAGGATATATCTTAAGACATATCTTAAGATGTAAACAGAAGCTCTTTCGGACGTATCTTAGTAAAAATATCTTATTTTGACTAAATTTCTTTAAAAAAGAAAATAAAAAATCAACAAAAAATAATATGAAAATACTTTTGTGAAAGCCTATCATAAACATACTTGAATAAGCAATTAAATTTTTAATGACTGTGTTACTAATGTAGTATTTGATCCACCAATGACGATTATTCATTTTATTCGCGCCGATTTCGTATCACCTATTACATGTTTAAACGTTCAGTAATATGCGTGGCTAAAAAAATAACATTTTATTTCTCCAAGTTTCATCACCCATTTTAAATATCAGTGAGCCATTGTCACCTTAATTAGATCGGAATTCTCCGAGATAAGAGTTTCAAACACTCCTACAAGTATTTATAAGATACAAAATCGAACTCGTGTAACTCCAGGGTGGGGTTGGGAGAGGATGGGGATTTTCCAAGCAAAGGAATAGAAACCGTCTCTACGCAGTGGAAATTGTACTGGTTTCAAGCAGGTTTTGCCCAGGTAAATGTAGACAGTGGTGTGTATGTACACATATCATAATATTTATCATTTGTGCATTGATTTTAAATTGCATCTCAACAACCGCTAGTGCCCCCATTTATCAAATAAATGAAGATTCAAATATAAATATAAATTTATTTTCTTGCACATTAATTAATGATATTTTTATTATCAATTTGCCAGTACATTCCGATCAGATATAATTCGCCGATTATTATTTACTGGATAAAATACAAACTACTAAAGGCTCATTTAGATCTAAAAAACAGTTAATAAAATTTGAGACAGAAAATCTTCTGGAAATGTTGTACTCAATGTTTCATAATCCATGCGCGAATCTAGAAGGTGGGAGGTCGGGGTCTTACTAACTTCACATAATAAAGTTACTCAAAATAGGCCTCGGACACTCTCTTCCTGGCAAGCAACTTTATATTAACTTTATATTAACTTTATATTAACCCCCGTAACACCCCCCCTCCCCCCCCCCCCTCAATCAGCACACATATATTTTTGTATTATATTTAAGACTCAAATATAATCAGAGCAAATATGTATAGCTAGGTAAAAAAAAGTAGGTATATTAAGCAATGCAATTCAGAAATGCCGTATCTTTACATAGCATCCAAATACATGTACATATTTAGTCTGTGTGCTTATTTATATCCCAATGTACTCTGACATAGATATCGGTTTCCTCTTCTTTTAGGAAGTGGTGGTTCACAACCTTAATGTTTACTGTTGAGTTTATTATGGATAAGACAGCTGTTGGGATGTCTTAAAGTGGCACGGTGACTCAAAATAGATGTTTTACTTTTCGATTATGACAACGGATATAAGAAGAGCTACTTGAAATTTTATCATACGGAAGGTTTCACACATCATAAGTCATCACCTATCAATTTACAAGTCATTAAAGCTCATCCGGAAATTGCACACGTAAACAATCCGAGTTGTTTTGGACATTGGTTTAGTGTCACGTGATTGCGATTTCTGTCTAAAAATAGTTACAGTGGGATTGACACACTGAAAAAAGAATTTGAATTTGAGGCTATTCGATGTCTGTGGTAAGAAATATGCATTAATAGAGAATGCATCTTAATAAATATATAGTTCTTGAAGACATCATGTTTCAATGAAAGGCTTCTGGCTCATGATGTATGCCACGCTGCAGTATTAACATTCCCTTGCGCTTGCGTGGCTATGAAGCGGAAGGAAAACTCAATATTTTCGTGTTGGCCCAACGCTTAATTCTATTTTTCTCTCTTTAATTTGATTTATTTACTATTGAACACCGTAATTTTTCAAAAGTTCATCTTTTCATATGATATATAAAATATGTGGAAATCGTGTAAAAATTCAATATTTGCTAAATCATGGTTTTCTGCGTCACCATGTCACTTTAAAGTTAAGATGATTTTGAAGAGGTATCGTGAATTAGGACGGCTTCGAGAAACTGACTTATGACTAAGATATGTCCTAAGATAAATCTGAGACATATCTTAGTCTAAGATACCTTCATGAACATGCCCACTGCACTATAACAAGTAATCATTATTTTACAGGAAGTTCCCTTACAATAAAAAGAAAAAGTTTTAATGTCAGGTGTCTGTGCCCTATCTATTCGTTTATAATAAACATAATGGGATTTATCTTTTGGGTAATGCTTTTTTAGTTACTTTCGGTCAAGAGAATTTTTGACACCTTACCTTCCTTTAACGCTTTTACAGTGTATGCCTACTCGTTGTAAATGTAAATGAGAAAAGGAGAAAGAGAGAGGGAGGAGAGAGAGTGAGAGACAGTAGAGAGAGAGAGAAGAGAAAGAGAGAGGGGAGAGAGTGAGAGACAGTAGAGAGAGAGAGAGCGAAAGAGAAAGAGAAAGCGGAGAGAGAGAGAGAGAGAG
>WFKH01011447.1:23685-34266 GCA_016163765.1 Magallana hongkongensis
CTCTCTCTCTCTCTCTCTCCGCTTTCTCTTTCTCTTTCGCTCTCTCTTTCTACTGTCTCTCACTCTCTCCCCTCTCTCTTTCTCTTCTCTCTCTCTCTACTGTCTCTCACTCTCTCCCCTCCCTCTCTCTTTCTCTTTTTCTCATTTACATTTACGACGAGTAGGCATACACTGTAAAAGCGTTAAAGGAAGGTAAGGTGTCAAAAATTCTCTTGACCGAAAGTAACTAAAAAAGCATTACCCAAAAGATAAATCCCATCATGTTTATTATAAACGAATAGGGCACAGACACCTGACATTAAAACTTTTTCTTTTTATTGTAAGGGAACTTCCTGTAATATAATGATTACTTGTTATAGTGCAGTGGGCATGTTCATGAAGGTATCTTAGACTAAGATATGTCTCAGATTTATCTTAGGACATATCTTAGTCATAAGTCAGTTTCTCGAAGCCGTCCTAATTCACGATACCTCTTCAAAATCATCTTAACTTTAAGACATCCCAACAGCTGTCTTATCCATAATAAACTCAACAGTAAACATTAAGGTTGTTAACCACCACTTCCTAAAAGAAGAGGAAACCGATATCTATGTCAGAGTACATTGGGATATAAATAAGCACACAGACTAAATATGTACATGTATTTGGATGCTATGTAAAGATACGGCATTTCTGAATTGCATTGCTTAATATACCTACTTTTTTTTACCTAGCTATACATATTTGCTCTGATTATATTTGAGTCTTAAATATAATACAAAAATATATGTGTGCTGATTGAGGGGGGGGGGGGGAGGGGGGGTGTTACGGGGGTTAATATAAAGTTAATATAAAGTTAATATAAAGTTGCTTGCCAGGAAGAGAGTGTCCGAGGCCTATTTTGAGTAACTTTATTATGTGAAGTTAGTAAGACCCCGACCTCTCACCTTCTAGATTCGCGCATGGATTATGTAACATTGAGTACAACATTTCCGGAAGATTTTCTGTCTCAAATTTTATTAACTATTTTTTAGATCTAAATGAGCCTTTAGTAGTTTGTATTTTATCCAGTAAATAATAATCGGCGAATTATATCTGATCGGAATGTACTGGCAAATTGATAATAAAAATATCATTAATTAATGTGCAAGAAAATAAATTTATATTTATATTTGAATCTTCATTTATTTGATAAATGGGGGCACTAGCGGTTGTTGAGATGCAATTTAAAATCAATGCACAAATGATAAATATTATGATATGTGTACATACACACCACTGTCTACATTTACCTGGGCAAAACCTGCTTGAAACCAGTACAATTTCCACTGCGTAGAGACGGTTTCTATTCCTTTGCTTGGAAAATCCCCATCCTCTCCCAACCCCACCCTGGAGTTACACGAGTTCGATTTTGTATCTTATAAATACTTGTAGGAGTGTTTGAAACTCTTATCTCGGAGAATTCCGATCTAATTAAGGTGACAATGGCTCACTGATATTTAAAATGGGTGATGAAACTTGGAGAAATAAAATGTTATTTTTTTAGCCACGCATATTACTGAACGTTTAAACATGTAATAGGTGATACGAAATCGGCGCGAATAAAATGAATAATCGTCATTGGTGGATCAAATACTACATTAGTAACACAGTCATTAAAAATTTAATTGCTTATTCAAGTATGTTTATGATAGGCATTCACAAAAGTATTTTCATATTATTTTTTGTTGATTTTTCATTTTCTTTTTTAAAGAAATTTAGTCAAAATAAGATATTTTTTACTAAGATACGTCCGAAAGAGCTTCTGTTTACATCTTAAGATATGTCTTAAGATATATCCTCGGACATGTCTTAAGATGGATCTTAAGATACATTCATGAACATGGCCCCAGTATTATAAATATTATTAAGAGAAATATCCTTTTAGTAGCGTCAAGCGCCTATTATTATTAGGAAGAGATGTCATCAGAAGTATGAGATAAATACGTAGGATATGTAGGATGGCGTTTGTAAAGACAAGTAAAGTATACAGAGCACAAAGTTAACATAAATATTTGGTCTCCCCCTCCCCCCAATGGGCTTTTATTTTCTAGAAAAAAACCCCATATGCTTGAAAGAAAGATTAGACTTAAAAGAAAGTTAGAACTAAACAGTTTTGGATATTTGAGTGTTTAATAGTATTTAGGTTTAAATACAACTCCACTATTTTCCTTCAGTGCGCTGTACATTTAACACCTCAGGTTCTTGGGCGGTTTCCCCTTATAATTCGTACGACGCATCTCCATCGGGTCTGGTTATTAGTCACATCATATGACGTCATCACAGGTGAAACCTATAAATACAAAGATATCAAGTTAATAGAAATACTGTATGTACGAAATATACTTTTATGTTTGAGCATAACAGAACATTTACCGTCTTCCTTTGAAATTTTGAAATTTGAAGTTGAAATAATTTACAGTCTCAAGGTTGTACACTTCCTCTCCTTTGTGATTGGTAGAAAATACATGATGTGAAAATTTCCTTTTATTTCATTGGTTAAAAGCTCTTCGCCGCAAAGGGAGATAATTTTCTGATGATTTACTTTACGTACGACTTAACAATTGTCGAAGATTTCCAATCTTGAGAAAATACAAGCTTATCTTTTAAAAAAGATAGGTGAGCTAGCGCTGTATACGTAGCCATTTTTTTTACACACAAAGGAAGGTTGTGATCAACTGGGTTATTTTGCTGAAATTTTCCCATGTGAATATCGTTTCTTTTTCCGTACGATAGAATCAAGCCTAATCGACCAATGAGAAATTGTCTTTGTTTGCGCTAGTAATAATAAAATTGATATGCTTAGAGATTGCTCTAAAGACGGTAAGCTTTTTTTAAAAGCTATACTCGTATACAGGAAATGTTTGCCTTGCATTAAAGCACATCAAATACCCTCGTTTATTGTCAAATTTTGAGCAAATATGTTTTGTTGTTTCATTTAAATAAAAGATTGAAAAAAAAGTCTCCATAAAATAAGTTTTTGATTCTTATGAGTATACATACGGGGATCCAAAAAACAATTTCGGGGTGGGGGGATGGGCAGCAGGGATATCTATGTTTGCCAGGGGGTCCGAGGCCTGTTTTCGGTAAGTATGCTATGTAAGTTTAAGAAATTTCAATGTTTAAGGGGGGGGGTGTCCCCCTCTTGATCCGCCCATGGTATACAAATGTTTCCAGTATCATGTCCAATTTGTCTTTATAAATCAACAGGTTCAGATCCTGTGGTTAGAAGTGCTCTTATTATACAATCCGGTAAATCAGAACACGGCTTCTTAAATTGCGGTCACACGATGCGTTTTTTCATCTAATTTTCAATCGACTTGCTTTAATAGACAAGTCGATTGGAATCGATCATTGGTAAGGTGACCACACGATACAATCGATTTTCCTTAATAAAACCTATTTGGTATTATTGCAGACTTTGCTTTCGACTTTAGACTAAGGTGGTCACACGGTATGATTTAAGTCGATGAGTCGAAAACAAATCGGATAAGAAAATCGGATTAAAAATGGCATCGTGTGACCGCACCTTTAGTATTACATAATATGATATTATCAATGTATTTCCAGACAAACATTAACGTGGACTAAAATTTTTTTTTAATCCTACGCAATTCATGTAAATGATTTTAATTAGAATTAAATCCATACAATACGAGTATGTTCAACATGGTAAAGGGTAGCCCTGCGCATGCGTTGATGTTATAATTCTGTATTGATTCCGTCCAGTTTTTATTTTATAAATAATTCTTCTATCATACAATTTATTGTGTAAACCAGTCAATATATATATATATATATATATATATATATATATATATATGTTATTAACCATAAAATCCATTATAAATAACATATCCAAAAGAATCAGTCGTCCTGAGGGGTTTGTGACGTCACATCATATTCGCTGCCGAACTGTTTTGATTTTAATTTTATATATAAAATATTTTAAAAAACTTGAAAACCCCTCTAGCTTATATTTGACTTGTTGGTGCTTGTTGTTCTTATAAGTAATATTTGGATGGTAATAATTTTTTAAATATACGTAAGTTTTAGTCTGGTCACAGATCGAGTTTGAATATAAAGGGAGGTAACTTTTACAACTGAAGTTGATTTTTCATTGAAGGTTTTAAAATTTTACCGCTAGAGTTCGACAACGAATATTGTGTGACGTCACAAACCCCTCATGGCGACTGATTCTTTTGTATATGTTGTTTATAATGGATTTACTGGTTAATGACAACGATTAAGAGCGGGGTTGGACAAGAAAACAGGTGCAGTACACCGATTGATGTTTGTTATACCGCGTGCTGCTGTTCTTTTCACTAAATAAAGTGCCAGAGCAAAATTTGTCAAAATCGCGTTGCGTTCCTGTCGCTTCGCTCGAAACGCTCGCGAAGCTCATAGATGTATGAGCAAATTTTTGTAGCATAGATCTAGAGGAATTAAACGTTAAATAACGTTATGAATGATCATTCGTTTAGTCATTAAATACAAACAATGAATATGCCGATTTATTAACAATTATAGATCTACATTGTTTCATCTCATTACATTATCTAACCGATAGCTCTCCGCCATACTTGGATAAACTCCACGCAGGTCTTTCCAAACCGGCGAGATCGGCGTACACTGGCGAACCCTCCCCGGTCAAATGAAGCAACAAGCCGGGTTACCAAAGGTCAATCGGCGCATTCGGCGTACGCCGGTTTGACAATTGAAGTCTTACTAATTAAGACAACAACAGAAAACAAATCTAATGAAACGAAAATACAATGAAAGAAAAACAAATTATTAGAAATGTTTACATACACTCCATACCTAGAATATCTATAGAATATTTGTTACTTAAGAGAAGATAAGAATTAAGGCCTCATAGTGTATAATTTATTCTATTGCATATAATTTTTTATGCAAATGCGACACAGAGAATGAGTCAATGTGTCCTTTGCCTTCTTCATAGCTCGGACTCTACATATTTAATAATTCATTATCACAAAACTGTTTGATACAACAACATACATGTAATAAGATTTGAAATTTATTCAACAATATATAAGTACATGCATTGTGAAAATTAATGCAAGTCAAACACAAATAACTTCTTTATCGATCTGAATAGGTAATACAGAGTATTCTTCTTTCATGTAGTTGCTTACTAAATCATTAAAGCTGTATGGTCTGATTTTTTTGGCTATCACAGTATACAGTAAATAATTTTCTATACAAACCAATTATCTTAGAAAGTTATAAAGTTATAAACTCTAGTCTAATTACACCAGCAGAATCAATCTCCTTTCAAAGTTAGAAACATTCAAAGTAAATAAAAATAATTTCTCTTTGGGCAAACAAAAAAACAAACCAAAATGCATTATGGGAATGTTTAGGAAAGGGAACGGTTTAGTTTCGTCCCCCGAATGTTTGGGTTTATTCAACCCGCATGTTATGCATTGATTGTAAACAAAACAAACTTCAGAAATAATAGTGAACAAAATGTACACATGTTTATTTTTGATTTGCCAGAACATAACTCAAATTTAGACTCTATTGAAAGCGATGTCAAGGTGTAATTACAATCATCCCCGCCTCGATGCCAGGGGCGAATTTTGATATGAGGCGAAATAACGCGATACCCTTTTTATGTCGTTTGTTTTGTAAAAGAAATTTTGTACATTATTTTTTCATTGAAATATGGCTTGATTGACCGGGAAAACTACTGTAATGTCTATTATTATACAAATATTTAGCTTAACCATCGTTTAAAAGCGTACAGAAAATTTGATATAAAATCGGACCAAGCAGCTTTAAATGAATGGTATGAGCACAAATTCTCACCATAGATAACTACAATTGTCGGTTTATCAATAAATATCAATTATACAAGTACTTTCTACTTTGAAAGACATCTAATATACATAATATTCTATGAATACAAGTATAGGGTGAGTTAACCATGCATCGGACACATACCTTGGATCGGACAACTTTGGTTAAAAATATACAAATAAATGTGCATGCGCTCTTGTGCTGTTTCTTATATCCCTGAATTAGAACTAATGAACTTTATCATTATTAAGAATTTGACAGTCACATTGTCAAAGAAATAGCAATAAAGGCATCGTAAAATGACGTCAAATACGCCATCATTGAAACTTTAGTTACGAAGATTTTACACATAATCATTTTTTGAATGTAGTGCATTTGATTGTGAATTAGTGAAAATGCACACTCGACCTAAAATAATTAGAGAGAAGTAAGTTTTAAAACAAAATTTGATTAAAATAAGTCTTAGAAATTTGAACAATTAATGTCAAGGTCAATTTTGCTTCATATATTCATTTCACCATGGATCGAACAGAAATTAACCATGCATGCATCGGACAGTTTTCATTGCATGATTTTTTTTCTAATAATTAAATGTTAGGCGACCATTCCTTGTGATATACTTTAAATGTATAATAAAATAAAAATATAAAAAAAACGATTAATGCAAACATTTTCCTCAGACCACTCAGAATTCGAGTTTTATGGATACTGCCTTTTTAATCCAAAGTTCCTGTAGGTGCTGGCACGATAAAGAACCCCTATGTATTCCTTTAAACAGAAGCACTAGTCTTAATTCCTGACTGTAGATTCAAGGATTTACATTAAAACAAATCTAAATACCAATTGAATAAATTTAATTTTCCAAACCTCTGTATTTTCACATTGAAACCAGAATATTTTGTTATTTTTAATCTCTACTGTATAGCTGTCCGATGCTTGGTAAAAATTGTCCGATCCATGGTGAAATAGCTAAACACTTCATTAATTTGCTTTATTTTCAATGTTTTGAAGAATCTCGCTAAATTTTCTCTAATAATTAAGCAAGAGGTAATCTGTAAACTTTAAAACAAGTTTTTTTTTTATATTTGGACTTTAATTGATGCGTGATCAAAGAGAAAAATTCAAGGGTGTCCGATGCATGGTGAAATCACCCTATACATCTATTTAAAACACCTCTGTATTATATCTATGGCATTCGAAAATCATTACGTCCAGGAAGTTCGAACATACCTTGAAACCAAAGAGTACAAAATCATATTTTAAGTTTGTATAAGTAAACGACGCACATAAATTTCAATTGGTGTAAATCGGAATCCATACATGTAATTGTGGCTCGACACAAATTATATTTTATCTTACACTATCTTACACGTTTGTTTGCACATGGGATTTTTTCACGCTTCGTGTAACCAACCAAATATATTCATTAGTTTCATTTCCTTGAATTGATGTCTCTTCGAAGAGGCCGATTTACTTTCTATATAGTAGAATGAGTTATGAATAGAAAATATAGCCGGAATATCTAACAAAACAACATTAAATTCGTGTTTGTGTTATTCCTATTACCTTGATATTCCTATTGGGTTTCCAAAATGGGGTTTGGCAAATGCGTGCGCATAATTTGTTAACGAGGGTGGATTGCTGTCACGTGCGTGCTATGCAAATAACGGGAAACACGGTTAGTCATGGCAAAGCTACCGCTATAAAAGGGCCATGTAGAGTAAGATAGGAGGGAACCTCGGCATCCGATCATCTCTAGGCTAGTTGGCATCCTGAGAAAACAAAATATGCAAGGGCTACGACTGTTCCTACTTTACGCAGTAGTTTGCGTACAAGTCAAATACTCTTTGGCTTTCAAAAGTTGCTCTGCTGATGCCACTTGTCCCGATAATGCTAAATGCGTCGCTTCCAATTGTAAATGCGACCCTGGATTTGACCCCGTGGATTTACCCTACACTTCAGCTTCTAGTTCAGTGACTGTTTGCAGAGGTACGTTGTGAGCCATTGATATGATAAGTAATGGGTAATTTTAAGAGGGCTGGATAGTCAGGGCCATTTATTGGCTGTATTTACCTCCTTTAGACGAAGAGCTCTGCATAAAGATATATAGGGAAATGTCCAAATTTTAATGCCAAAATATCAGAATAAAAATCATGTTTAAAAGTTTAAGGCAGATCTGATGGGTAGCTGCCTCCTTAAATGTGAGAAATTTAATCTGTTGTACAAAACTGAATTATTTTACGCGATTACTTAATTAATTATACGATTTCACCTTTTTGTATCAAATCGCGAGAGTTTAAAATCGCGAGCGCCGACCTATTGTTGTTATTTCATATAGGAAACGACTGTCAGAACAATACAAAAACGAGATTTTAAAATTCGCGAGTGATAATTCTTGCGTTTTTACGCGGATAATAATTGCTCGCGTTTCATTACGAATTTAAACTATCGCATTAGGTGTAATTATGATATCTAAAACTAGGGCCATATCCTATGTTCTCTTTTCTGTCACTTATTGGTGATTCATAAAAAAAAAATATGATACACAACAAAGTTAATCGAAAAACGATATAAGGCAAAAAGTGTAAGACTTCTTCTTTATAATGTTCACTCTTTCATTCAAAATGTTACTCGGTGACATACAAAGAGGGATAATAACGAATTTTTACAAAGAGGGGGTATGCCAACGGGTTAATTCACAGTTGTGTGACTCGGGTCTTAGCTCAGAGGTTGGAGCGCTGTCCGGTACGCCAGATGCCCTGCATGGGTTCGAGTCCCGATTTTTCCCCATCCCACCTGTTAAATACGGAAATTTATTATAAATAGTCAGTATGAACACCTGACATATTTTTCCGTTTAAAAAACTGATCAAATGTGGAGCATTTTCATCCTGGCAGTTATCTTGTTTGCAATGATAGCCGATGTCTTCTAACCTGACAAGAGAGAAAGTTTTAAATATGACATATATTGATAATTCTCTCGTAAATGAGTAAATGAGTATCGATGTTAATGTTGAAAGTCAGAACTATTTTATGAATATCAAATGATGAAGGAAAATATGGTGCAAAAAAAAAAATCTTGGGGCAGAATTTATTATACGTCGTAAATTACAAATAATATAGATTATAAATAACCTTTAGATATTTCTTATCATTTTGAAAAATATGATTATATTAACAACTACTGTTGTATTAAGATTTATTTTTCCGAATTCTAAATATGATAAATTTTAGAAAAAATATATATAAAATGTCCATATTGAGTAACAAAATACAACTAAATGATAAAAGCCCCAGGGTTTTTTAATTTTTTTTTGTACAAGGGTCAAACATTATTACTTATTAGGTTAGTTACTGACTCACTACGGAAATATATTGGGTTGATCAATCTCATAGATGGCGAGGCGAAGTATCCTTTATATTAAGTATCCTTTATATTAAGCGATTAAGCCTGTTGTGAAAAAAAAATGAATTCGTTCGATAAATATTCTGTACATTAATATTGTAATAGGAATGGAGGAATATTGAAAACATATGGCTGGACCGGGAATCGAACCCGGGACCCCTGCAACTCTAGTCATGAGCTCTACCACTGAGCTACCCAGGCCGATATCCACGGTCCATATAGCCCCACCAACTACATAATAAAAGAAGTCATGTAGCTCTTCTTAAACATTTTCAGATTTGGGAGTTTGTAGTGAAACTGACAATTCCAAGACTGATTGTGGACCAAACGGATATTGCATCACATACGTGGACGACTATACAAATGTAATGACTGCCTGTAAATGCAAGCCTGGCTACTATGGCGTCAACTGTGACAGTAAGCAAAATGTCTTTAACGAAAACACTGGATCTTTCAGGGTTTTTTTTAAAATACAAGTTTGAATATATTTGACGTCTCTTAAGTTTTGGTCTTGAATCAAAATTGAAAACAATGCAAAGTATGCACCTGATGACAGAAAATTCATATTAATAGTACTAAGAAAGCCTATGTAAGAAAAAAATGGCGTTTTTTTAAAAAAGTTATTTACAACATTGTTCTATTTAATATACCTCAAAATAAAGCGATCTGTAAGAAATTATAGTAACCGTTTTCACCTTAAATTTGATTTATCTCACATCTAAAATTTCTCAATTTCAGGAACTTCACCGGTTAATCCACCGCCCGGCTATACAACAACCACACGTCCATACGTGACCACTACTAGAAAAATGGGTAACATCGGGGCCATCATCCCAGCTATTGGAGGGGGAGTCCTTCTGCTGGCTCTACTCGCGGGAGGGGCCGCCGCCCTAGCTTCCTCTACTGGATAGGAACCACTCCACTTAATTAGATCCTCCACCAACTGAGCGAATGTTCTTTTCTGTCAATGAAATTTAATAAATTTCGAGAGGAAAACAAATCATATCTGTTCTTTTCTTTCTTGGGGTAAACAGGCATTTGATTTTATGGAGATATAAAATATTTGTACAATATGTTTTCCATGATTTAGGAAAGTAAAAAAAGGTTTTGATTGCGATATATGTTGAGGGATTAAATGGTCAATAGCATTAAAGGGGCATGGTCACGATTTTGGTCGAATTTTATTTTTCTATTTTTATTGTTTACAATGCTTGAGTAAAGCATTTCTAATGATCAATCAAAATTTGAGTGTCAGTCGTAGAGTTTTAAGCAAGATACAGTGCTTAACAATTCTTTGTTATGTAAACAAGGCTCGTGCCTTGTTTTTGTTTA
>WFKH01011449.1:9978-21924 GCA_016163765.1 Magallana hongkongensis
ACAGTACTGTACGAGTAAACTGAGGGTTTCTCAAATGAGTTTTAAAAAACTGACTTTAAACTCCAAGCTACCATTAATAGAACAATTATCAAATAAATGGGGCGTTCACACCAATTAAATTGAATGTGTGTATTTAGTCTTGGGTAGTCGCTTCAACAAATACTCCGCAAGATCTGATTCTCCCGCGCATAATTAAGTCGTATATTCAAATTAGTCTACTGGTAAATTTTCTATAATAAGGAGTTTATGGAAGGTTTTAAAAATAAGAAAAGTATAAATCTTCAGCTGTCTATGGTACCATCGTCTTCGCGTCAACAGATCTAGATTGGAGAGTATTTTGACTATAACTTTGAACTTCTGTGTTTTGCTGAAACTCTTTTGCGAATTGCCCGTTTAATTCAACAATGTTTGCAAATTCAATAGATTTGCTTGTAAAAATGTAACGCATACAGCAAGAGATGAAATCAGTCCGCGTTGGGTAAGATTTTGCAAAGGCATGAACAACACATTATAGATCAAGAACAAGGAAATACAGCCAATTCATAATTAGTGTACATACCATAGGCAATTTATGGGGTTTTTTTTTTATCAGTAAGTTTAGGCCAAAGAGAGGAGGAAGGAATATTAATGGTCATCATTTCATTGTTCCCTTTCATAGATACTTCTTAACCAAATTGGCTTCTGGGCTGTTTCTCAAAACTTTGAATAGCATAATAGGATACTGGACTAATATATGTCGTCGGATATATAAATAGTGATCACATTAACTTTAGCTGTGAGGGTCATTTAAAAAAAACCCCCAATATAACAAAATTAATTTCTGCATCATTTATTTGAAAAGGTCTCTTGAACCCCATGCATCACTATTAATGCATTAAACAATGCAGTGAATCAACATCTTGTGGACATCAACAATATTTAAATCCATTGTGAAGAAACAAAACAAATAACCCCACAATGAGATGCTCACAGATTGTTTCTGGTCTTTGGCACATTTTCTTGCTATCCCCATCTTATTTGTCAAATCCTCAAACCCGGATAATATGAGGTTTATCTCCATCGTCCAAATATCAGCCGCCTGACAGATGATGGATCAAACAGAAATTATTTGGCGCTGTTTTCTTGTCATTTGAAAATCCATGTGATGTTGACACCAGACATCCCTAGGTTGACTCGTCTACAAAAAAGATATATCACAGAATTTGAAGCATTTTGATTTTTCAGAGCTATTTTATGTATGGGTGTTAACATGAACGTTGGTGAAAGGTTACCATGGAAAACTGAGCCCCCACCAAAATTAATGATTCCGAATCCATGTTTATTATAACTTTAGTTTGTTTTTCTTGTAAAATCTCTCTCTCTCCTTGTAAAATCTCTCTCTCTCTTGTAAAAAATCTCTCTCCTCTCTCTCTCTCTAATGATCATAAATTAATAGCTGAATATTTCCCCATCATTATTCTGTAAAATTTTTTTTTAAGATGTGAGTGGCCTCAAGACAAAAATCCCTGGTACAAACAGGATAAATAAACAACACACTACAGAGCACTCACCCCAACATTCCATGCTCCTTCGTGTCAATGTGGTGTAGAAACAGCAGTAAGGCTTGAAACATGTTATTTCTCCCCTGTAATTCAGGAAAGCGATGCATTTATTAAACAAACCTGAAATAATTCCATTTGGGATATATTTTATCTTTTAAATTTTGGTATTTTCCTATATTTTCATACAGAGCTCTTCTTCTTTGGCTTTTTTTGTACAGTATTTACATTTTCCAGTTTCTTTGGGCTTTTTGGGGGGTATATTTTATTTCATCAATGATAAAATGATGTAGCGGGGTTTGCATAATTATAGGATATGAAAATAATGTATGAATTTCAATAATTTTGTATTTCAATGTACAATTGCTGAAAAATCATACGAATATTAGTAAAAAGGAATCATTCTTTGAATATTATGAGGTGAGCATTAATATTACAGTTGGGGCATGATCAAATCTATCAAAGAGCCCTTTGTGCTTTATTGAATTTGATCACACCCCAACCATAATGATCACCTCATAATACTCAAAGAATGAATCCTTATTTCCTTAATTTAATACCAAATCACCAAATCTGAAGACACCAAAATATATTGCTGATATGAAATATTAAAGTGGATTTTTAAAAAAAACCCTGTCAATATTACCACCAACAAAAGAATTGATATAACTTAATCTGATTGAATTGCCAAATTTGAGACAGTCACATCAAAATTACAAGCTATATGGTACATTTAATGCCATACATATACATATACATCAGCTTACTTTGGGTATTTGATGAACTGTCTTCCCAATCACAACTTGAAAATGGGGCGGATTTATGGATGACTGATATATGCAGACGGTGTCCTCTTTGTCCAAATCTGTAGAATAAATTGACGGAAAATGTAAACAGCCATTACAGCACATTTTCAAACCAAAAGACCAGGTGACAAAATCAACCAATCAAATTATAGAAATTGCAGAACAAACATTGATGCAGCACAAAAGAATTCCTCATGAGCTACATTGTTCCTTTCATCCCCCCCCCCCCAAAACACACAAATACAGGGTTATTTTCAGCATGTGTAGTTTTTGCCCTTTCACACTTGCAAACAGTTTCGCCCCATTTTGAATTCTCCCAGACACAGTTGTGTTTGCAGTGAGATAATTTGAGAAATTGGAATTCGCCCAGCCTTTAATTCGCCCGCTGACAACGAGGGTGAAATGGATGGAAATAAAACAAGGGCGAATATTTCCCTGTGGACAGTATTCTTGTTTTTTATCTCTTGATATACTCACTAGGTTTATCTGGTGTCTTAATGAAATGTTGTGATGTAAAAGTTTTTCCGTCAGGGTATTTAGGCTGAGCAGGAAGCCTGGAGTCCATATATGTACAGAACAAATGCATCACCAGCTGAAAGGAAGAAATTGCACGCTCAGTCTAGACACCAACCCAATAATACATGGCTAGTCTGAATAACTTATTCTTTAATTCATGTATAGGCTATAACTTTACAAGCGCATTTCACATTGTTTTGAAAACTTGTTCAGAAATACACATGAAAACCATCAGTGCATTACTGTCTAGAAATGTCTGAATAACTAATTCTTTAATTCATGTATAGGCTAAAATTTTACGAGTGCATTTCACATAGTTTTGAAAAATGGGTTAAGAAATACACATGAAAACCATCAATGCATTACTGTCGAGCAAGTTTTAGGTTTAAGAGTCTGTGTCATGATTTGACCATGCTCCAGTGGTGAGGAAATTTCGAATACAAATATTTTGGCAGATCTTGGATTCAATTCTAGAGGTTTATTTCACAGTTCTTAATAATTTTTGGGAATTAACATCAGTGGTACACGTATCATAGGATCATAAGAATATCTTTGAGAAACATGTTTTTGTGAATTGAGAAGATTAACAAAACAAAAACAACAATAAAAAACTGCCACATTTAGAGTATAGAGGAACAGATGGAAAATTTGAAAAATGATTACAAAACCTAAACTCTGCACACATGTGTTTAATAAAAAGATTTGCAATTAGCTGAGTAACAGAAAATTCTAGCTGCATTTGATCTTTTTCCATGAGAATTTCTTAACTCTCAAGAACCTACACTTTTGTTTTAAAAAAAAAAGAATCTAAAGAAATAAATCTGAAAAGACATACTGCAGCATCTGTGGGCAAGTGCTCTCCCCATTCCTTGCCGTAGTCTCCCCCGGAGTTCCAGCAAAACTCTCCCATACATCCATCCTTCCCCAAATCTGTAACAGAAAATGGCTGTAAGCTAGCACCTTATTCTGATGCGCATATAATCATAAATTTTCACTGTATAACATAATTTTTCCATGGGTGTACACACACACCTCATGTAATGTTGAGGGATACATATGTGATTTTAATTTATCAAAATAACAAAATTATCCCCAACATCCCAATCATTAAACACCAGAAATATCACACAAATTTTTTGGAGTATATACATGGTTTCATCAATATTTTGCGAACATCAATTTTCATCGATTGTATGAAAATCACAATGCAGGGATACATAAATTTGTGGACAATTAACCTATCAATACTATATATTAATAGAAATTACACTTCGATGAACATTTAATTTCATGGATCATCTCAACAACTAAATCATTGAAAATTGATGAAACCACAATATAAATACAAGGTGCACACTTTACAACAATACCTTTAATTCTCTTGACAAGATATTCCTGGTTTGAGGAGAAGTCCAAGTATGGCACCACGGCATTGAGGGTGGGTACATAGGGGCCCTTTGTCAGAGCCAGCTGCTTCAGTGTAGAGACCCCCACCTCTACAAAAACACATCCAAATTATCATTATTTCCCTGTCAAATTTTACGCGTAAACAATTAAACGATAGATCTCTAAAGATTAATTATTTCTTTCTTTTGACTTTTACCTGAATGTTATTCCACATACACATTATTTTTTTTCCGAGTTGAAAAAAAATAAAGTAAATCTGTTATGTTTTCAATCTATGCAAGTTTTTACAGTACACAATAAAGAGAAAAGTTCCCTGTGCCTTCCTCTTTGTGATATGAAAATCATAGCAAAAATGGTTAATAAAGCAAAAAAAAATTTATAAAAAATTGCAAAGTAAACCCTGGATATATGGTATTTGCTTAAGTCTTACTCCCTGCCTGTAAATATTTAAACCACACACTTGAACATTCATAAAAAGGTACAGTACAAAAGCATGTACAACTTTGGATTAATACAAAATGGACCACACTCTTTACATGTTTGCTTAGGAAAAATTTGATACTTTGCTACACAAGACTACATGTGTTTTAAAATAATCCCACGTTTTGATAAAGGGTCATCTTACAAGTATACGAGGTGTGTTTTACCTCCAATTTCGGTTTCTTCCGATCCAATTCTGCGTAATCCAGCATTCACTTCTTCAATCTCCTTACGTAGGGGTGATACAATGGTCAAGCATATCCACTATATCACCAAAAAACAAAAAAAAAATCATACAGAAATAAAGCTACATGTATATTATCATACTCCATAATAACTTTCAAAATTTGGTAGTTTTTTTATTATATTTTTAAAAATCAATATTTTTAGTCTAAGTTAATAGCAAATTGCCCCTCTTTAATATTTATATACAATCATACAATGTACATGTATTTATTTTTCTTACCTTTCTAAGTCGCTCGACCCACAAAAAGAGGTCATCCTCTGTCACTCCTCTTTTAGTCCACACCTGGAAAAATAAAAAAAAAAATTCAATATCAACAGGTGCTGAAATTTCATACATCAATATAATTACAAATTTTTTTGCACTGTCAAAATGCAGGGGCTTGGTCAATGAAAATTATCAACAATCTTAAGAAACCAACAGTGTAATGGCCCTACAAATGTGGGGGTCCAGTGTTTACTTAACTTGGGGCCATTAGCTCATAACACAGTGTTGCTAAATCTGTCAGACCCCCATCCCCAACAAAATACCAAAACATGTTTATAAGAAAAGCAAACAAAACAAAACAAAAACACCCCTGACATAATGACAGAATTTAGAATACATTCGTGAACAATTTTGGTTTGAAATTGGTAATAACGTATGACGAAATATACATTCTTTTATACTCACAATGCTTCATAATTTTTCATTAGTGTACATATATAGGTTTATTTCATGATTCTCTTTAATGCTACAGCATTAGCAAATGAAAGTCAACAATACTCCAGCTGAAACTTACGTCTTCCCCGCTGTACGAATTTGATTGGTCATTGTCGTTGTTGGTTGTAGTAAGAGAGTGAGGCGATCGACTTGCCAGCTGGTACACATATTTTTTCAGGACATGAGTGTAATCCATTGCCGTTCTCCCGTAATTCCAAAATGAAGATCCACCAGAATTTTCTGGGGAACCTGTTAATATTACAATGTTGGTGAACATTTTGAAATTCATAAAATAATTTTTAAACTGGTAAATCCTCAACATGATTTTCAAAAAAGTTAAAAAAGAAAATTAAAATCAATGATCATTTGCTGGTCCAAGAATTAAACGTTTATCTTATGCTTATTACATACAGTTCAAAAGTTTGAGCGAAGGAAGAGAAAAAAACATTTACTATAAATTCCTTGTTTCACACGAGTACTTAATTCTGCAACCCAACTTTTGCATCAAATCGCGAGAATATAAAATCGCAAAAACCCAAATGATTATTTCATTTCATTTCCATCTGTCCAAAAAATAAAAGCGAGATTTTAAAAACTAGAGATCTGCTTCTCACGATATTACGCGGATATTAATTCCTTGGATTTAAATAGGAATCTACAGTATTTTGTTTATTAAACAGAAAAACAGAAAGACAAAATGCTAGGGCATATATCAGGGTAATTAGACTAGCACAGGAGGAGAGGAGCAGTGACTTACTGAGAGTTGACTTGATGTACTCCTTCTCGTCCTGTTCCCGCAGGTACTTGCTCAGTGAGTGAAGGTCGGTGATTCTATCAAACGATGAGGAGGCTGTAACAAACATACCCACAGAAATAAAAATGCAGATATATCAACATAATCATAAAATTATGATATTATATAACTCTAAAATATAAACATACCCATAAGAATATAAATATTGAAACATCAAAACTTAAACATCACATACTTGTACTTTCAATGGGTATGTGCAAAACTAAAAAGTCTGATTGAAAAAAATTAAGAAAACATGTCCATCTGAAGTACTGGTAGGTGAAATTTTGTATGAACAATAACATATTTTTACGTGAAATTTAAGGAGGCCGATTTGGGTTTTTTTGCGGAAAAACTACAATAGCAAAACTCTTTATTTTTTAACCATATGTAATTCAAACCAACTCTAGTTTATTTGCGAAGGTTCATGAAAATCGACCGTCTGGTTCTTTTTAGGGACCATCTCAAAATAGAGGTACATTTACTATAGGAATATATAGGAAACTGTCATTTTCCGCACATCAAAGCAGTTTAAAAAAATACTACAATAGCTTTTTTTCTCAAATTGTTATATATGATTAGTAATATCATTTCCTACCTTATATGTAAAAAACACAAAATTCTACCGTCTGGTTTTTAGTGGGGGCCATCTCAAAATATTAAAATGCACCAAATTTTGCTATATATTTGGATCATCACAAATGATGATTGGTATAATGGATTCATTCAAAAAATGAGGGAAATGTCCTCGAGGATAGCATCATTCTGTATATAAAATTTCAACAGCGTTCAATTTTTACTTTTTCTTTTATGTTATTTCTTATAACGTACTCCTACAAAGCTTCATTTTATCATAACGTCATAAAAGCGCAATGGCAATGCTCCCCTACCGCACAACGTAAAAATAAAAATTTCCTTAAAAAATCTAAATATTTTTATCTGTATTTTGTTTATTGTGTTCAATTTTATAAATGATATCGAAAAAATTTAATAAGAAGTATAAATCAACTGTAATATATTAGAATGCACAAAAACATGCGCAATGCAAAGTAAAGTCGGCCTCCTTAAGTGAAGTGCATGTGCTATATAGTTTGAAAATGTTCACACAAATCTTTTCATATGAAATTTCTGCAAAACACAATTTCTACATTTACATGAAAATTTGGACTACAGAGCTACATGTATATGCCAGAATTATTGTAAGATATCTCACATTAAACATGTTTGATTTTTTTATACATGTTATAACAATATAGAATTCTTCAGATGAAAAATACATAATAAACAGTGTCAGGAAAAAATGATACTTTTTGGTCACTGACAGAAATGCAATCCTTGAATACTGTGCAAAAATATATGGTCTTTTCTGCACAAAGAAAGATAACTTCATCATTATAGTATATTATAAAGTCTGAATTACCTATAAAGAACATGGGAGTTCATAAATTTTAAGAATGGAAGAGTTTATCACATAATTATGTATCTTTCTTTGTCACTGTCTTTGTTCTATCAATCAATCAATTTATCAAATTATCAATTTACATAGCTAAGCTCAGGAAAAGAATATTTGAGTAGTGCTTTTATCAGAATATCAATGCACATAATATGAAAGAATGGTAAGTTTGGATCAAATTAGTTTAACTAGAAAATAAGATATAAATCGCAGAGCATCCCTTTGCAATAAAGTGTATTTCAAATAATGCCGAAGATAGAAAGGAAAGAAGAGATCTGAACAAAATACCCTTCAGTAAACAAGTAAATTTTCACCTCAATTGTGTATGCAACTCCTTTTCCACTCACTAACACACAAGCAGGTTACTTCAATCTGTCCAGCTTCATATAGGGGGAAAAGTTATTCAAAAGAACAAATAAACAGATGATAACATACATGTACCTGCAGCATTTTTCATGGTTTGCGACAATGTGTGTCTGGATCTGAGCCCACTGGTGTCTGCTATTCCTGAATGTGTCATTCCTGGAGATCCGGATTGAAATCCAGACAGGTTTGGGGAATACCCTGTCACATAGGGAGAAAATCCAGATACATTAGGACTTGGCGTAAACACTGTTCCTGGACTAAAGCTGGATATATTTGGATTGTATCCGGACATATTGGGACTGTAAGTGGATAAATTTGGACTGTAAGTGGATAAATTTGGGCTGTATCCAGATAGATTGGAACTATAGCCTGATAAATTAGGAGTGTATCCTGATAGGTTTGGACCATATCCTGCTAGTTGAGGGCTGTAACCGGAGACATTTGGACTGTATCCAGATAGGTTTGGACTGTACACACTTGGAGAAAACTGGGAGAAGGATGTTCCAATGTTTCCACCTTGGGATCCCTGAAAAAAAAAATGGTAACAATATAACATTACAATGACAACTCAATGGATTTGAATGTGACTTGAACCGAAGAAGTGTTGATTTTTTCTTCATATAATATACAATTATTTCATGCCTTAAAGGGAAACAATCTGAACTATTGTCCCGAGGCAGGAGGCAGGAGATAAGACATCAGGAATTGTTTGCCGAGGCTTGAGGCTGAGGACAACAGTTTCCAGGAACTTCTCCCCATCCTAGGGACAATACTTTAGCAGTTTCCCAATTAGGCATGAAATAATTGTTTTATTACCTAATCTACTACTACAGTTTGACTTAGGGTAAAAGATTGTCAAGAAACTGGGAAACAATTCATCAAAGACCTGGAAATAGTCCATGCTTGGTGGAGTAACAGTTTGTCACATGATGAAGTTTCCCACCTACTCATTCTCTGTTGATTTAGGATGGAAAACTACTAAATGGATTAGATAATAATATACTTCTTTTTTCAGCAAGCAACACAGCTGGGTCATTAAACAACTACCGGTACTGACCCCTGGGGAGGAGTAGGGGGACAGGTTGATGGAATGACTGCTGTAGTTGATGGCCCCGGCTCCCAGGTTGGTGGGGGTTAGTCTCCCGCTGGACGGGCTGGACTGGGGGGAGGGGGCGGTCACCGAGAACACCAGGCTTCTCTCACTGGAGGGGGACTCTGCTGACTTCCTCGGGGACACCTTGAATCCATGATCTGTAATTCAACATAAACACAAAAACATTAAGGTTCTTCCAGAGCTTTGAGAAAATTTTTTCAAACAAGCCCAAACTGGTAATTTTTAAAAAAATGTATGATATTCTAGTACGCGTGAGATAATATTTTTTCAATATATTTGTGCAACAAAAGTAGACATAAGTCCCTATTTATTCAAACTCTGGATCTGCAGGTTAGTATTTTGATGCCATACCCATGTTTTGATATCAACAATTTGCCATTGCAGTAAAATATCCATGTTGTGACACACTGACAAAGTATACGTCACAGGGTGAAAGGAAACATTATCTACCTATTTACTGGCTATGAGGATGATAGTAAGTTATTTGTCCCTGAAACAGACACTATTCCTAAGGCACAGCCAAGGGTAATAGTTGTTGTTGAGGCCTAAAAAAAAATGGTTTGTTTCCGCTTTCCCGACCGACCCTAGCTTTTACTGCCGACTCAAAACTTTTTTTTAAAGGATTTTTGATGGAAAATCGTTTATTTCCATTTTTATCTGATTTGGAAAAAAATTTACTCAAAATTTTGGTCACAAAAACGCTTGTAGCAGTTACTCTTTTCAAATCAGTGTAACTCAAACGTTTTGTTTCAAAATGGTTGTATGTTTCCATGTGTTGTAGATATTAATAATGCTCTCATCGCTGCCAGAGGAAGTATCTGATATATAATATCATTTTTGTGTTTTCTTTAGACCAGCTTAATAGTCAGGAAAGATAAAAAGTATATTTCTCATTTTATACCATTCAGCAGTGTCAGTATCTAACCGGCATGTATGGATACTGCTCAATCCATACTGCAATATTAAAGGGAAAAAAAATTATTTGAAAAAATAAAAATTTTTTCCGACCGACCGACCCTACTTTTTTTCAGCATGAAAGCGGAAACAAACTATTATTTTTTTTAGGCCTGAGGGGGACAAATTTCCTATTGTCCAAATTTTCTACATATAAATGTTTTATTGGAGAAATTATATAAGAAATTTTATTTATTTTTGGCAAAGCAGAGTTTGTAGTCGGTAAACAAGTTTGTGTTATGAGTTTTTGGGACTTTGAATTTAATGTTCCGATCTGGATAACATCAGAAAAGTTCTGAAATTAAATGCAAGGGAAATTGAATTCTGTCAGTGAATAGGTTCGATGACTATTACCCGGTAACCATTGGCAAATGGCATTAAAACTATTTTATGGTAATTTCTAAAGATAAAATAAGAAGTACATTTGCCAGGATTTTAAATCTTAAAAATATACATAAGTATAATGAAATGATTTTGAAAAACCATATCCTTTACCTGTATAACACTATAGAATAAAATACATGGAAAGTTCCTCTAGTCACATCAAATAAGAAGTTGAATAACTTAATATATAAAATCAATATGCAGAAATGGACTTTTAATATTTTATTTATTTCAACTCTGCTTACCAGTTACATGTGTCACCGAGAGGGCTAAAGGGCACCATAGGATAAGGGGAACTAACTCGTATAGGCCCAACCCAAGAGACAGGGGGTCAGACTATAGTCCTTCGGCTTAAATTGACCTCTAAGTCGAATATGCACAGAGCTATAACTCGAAGGCAGGTTTCACAATTTATTGATTAAGTGATTTGAATTGATATGAAATATCAACAATAATCAAATAGAATGAAGTCAAATAGAACAGGATAAAAATTATTATTTCTTGAAATGCCAAATGAGTCAGAATCAAATTTATCTCGATGTTGCTTAGTCTACTGACAGTCAACTAGATAGTCAGTATGAAGACATAAGCAACATGAGGTAGTGGCCAAAAGTGTCTGACTGATTTGAATAATTTCCTAACTGTATTTATAATCTAAAAGATAATTAATGAAAGTGAGGTACAGTACTCATGATAATAACTCAAAAGCAAGGACAACTCAGAACAATTATATTGACTAATTGGGGATAATTAGCAAAGCAGACTGACCCTCGCTTATTACTTGTCATCTGGCATGAGTAAACTCTAAAATACATGTTATACAAAATGACACACCATGACACATGTAACTCTTAGACAAAATCAATATTCAAAGCAAGAGAAAAGAAACATGTATTATCATGAATGAAATTCATTAAACACTGAATTTGTGATTTCAGGCCTTAAGAAATTAAGTTCATGAAAAACATTGCACTGACCTGTGTCTTTGATGGCGAGTAGCTTTTTCTGTGTGGGGGTCATGTCTACCGAGGTGGAGGATACGTAAGGTCGTAGATACAGACAGAAATGGAACACGGTGTTAAGCAACAGTAACAGGGCTACTCCACATTCTGAAAATAATCAAAGTCCTGCGAGTACTACACTATACTGTAAACAGTAACAGGGCAATTCCACATTCAGAATATAATCA
>WFKH01011452.1:0-12821 GCA_016163765.1 Magallana hongkongensis
TTAAAAGATAATGTGTTTTTCAGGCTGTTGCTTCACAGATAGAACTGCCAGATGAATTGGTGTACTACTTTGGTTTGTTTCTTGTTCAGAAGGAGGATGGAGGAGATAACTCTAGTAAGAACAAGAGGACAAATTACTGTTTATTACATACTGTAAACATTATATTTGGAGGAACTTGATTTTTTAACATAGATTGAAGTGTTTTGTATCCAATCAGCTTTGAACACCTTTTATGTATGATTTCTAAATACATGCACAAGAACACTTGTTCAACTATATGATGTATCGCATATTTACTGAAGTGTTTATTCACCTTTTCTTCTTTCACAGTTGTGAGGAAACTTCAGGAGTTTGAATCCCCGTACATTTCTCTGAAGTATGCCAGTAATGTGGGCACCCACAGAATAGTCCTACGCAAGAGGTACCGCCTTCAGCTTATCACATTCATCAATACTGACAATTGAAAACATCAATCTAATTAAAATACAGATCTCTACAACTGCACAAAGCACAGAGGGATCTTACAATGACCCATTGAAAGTCATGTTCTTTTGATGTCAAAATGAATTTTCTTATTTGCATGAAAGATAAATTTATCAACCAATCACAATAAAGATTATGAATTGGGCTGTAACATTGTTTGAAAATGGCACCGTAGTAATCTCTTACAGAAAAGCATAACTTACCATCTGATTGGTCAAATCAAAGTTTATTTTGACATCATGGAACATGACCATCAGTAGGTCATTGTCAGATCTCTTTGTGCTTTGCTCTATTGTAGAGATCTTATTTTAATCAGATTGTTAAAACATGTACATGTATCAGAAAATGACTGGGTTCATAATATTTTGTTGATTTAATAAGTACATGAATAAATGATAGAACACTTAAAGTAAGTGACACATGTTCAGAATGTAATTAAACTTTAAAATATATAACCCAGCTGAATGGTAGGATGAGCAAAATTGTTGTAGTATTATTTGCACCACTCCACAAATTGTCAATTATCTATGCCTAATCAAATTAATCTGTTGCTTTGTGTGACTGTTAGTTTCACTGATGAGCAAGCATGATGGATTTGATAGAAGGAGTATAATAATTTCTTCCTGATATATGATGTATGAATGGTAAATGTGTGTTGAACAAGATAATGAAAATCATTTACATGTGAATGGTTCTCATCTAATGATTCATGTAATGGTATAGATATTAATTAATAATAAGGATAAATATTATAAATAATGAAAATCATTCACATGTGTATGGTTCTCATCTAATGATTCATGTAATGGTATAGATATTAATTAATAATAAGGATAAATATTATAAATACATGTATGTTTGTTTGCCCTCTCCCAAATCTGTGATCAAATTTTGGTTTGGTAGTTAAGGAGATGGCTTTTCTTTTAAAGTGAGATCCAAGCCTTCTATACCAAATTTTAAGTGCAAACAACATGTGAATTATAGAAAATTATTACAGATGAAGGTAAAAATTTTCATAAAAATCTTTGAGTTTGCCCCATTTGCACTGAATGGGAAAGGGCAATTTTTTTCAAGGTGGCTTTGTGCTAATCACTATCCATGCATTATGGTAACTGTTTTCTTTCAGTATCTGGGACCTGGCATATGAAGATGACTTGCTGGATAACAAGATTGCTATGAATCTCCTTTATGTTCAGGTACCATATCTCATCTTGTTGTCAGTAATATCTATATGTACATAAAGTACCCGGCATTCTATCATGGTTAATGTGAATGTTCATGATGACGCTATTTATGTCGATAATATTTAACATTTTATTTGATTAAATTGTTGCATTCTTTTTTGTGTTAACAGGCAGTAAGTGACATTGAAAGGCAGTGGACCCTGGGTACAAAGGAACAGCTTCGTCACCTAGCAACACTCCAGCAGAGGGGCTCCAAACGGGAGGTAAAGTATCATTTATTGAAAATATGATTGAGATGTTTTAATCTCGGGGAAAGATTCTTACTTACCATCTCAGTGTTAAAAATTGGTCATCTTTTTTATATTTTATTGCATTATTTACATTATTGTACTTCAAATTTAATATTGCAAATCAAATTTTGTGTTCTTAAGTTTAATTAAAGAAATTTTCTATGATAATTGTACAGATGTGTATGATTAGAAAATGAATGCATTAAAAATATTATATCAACAGTGCATATGTATTTGGATATCATCTTTTTGAGTGAAACCAATAGAAATGATTACAGTATATCAGAGTGTGCATTTATGATTCAGTACCTGCGTCTGGCTCGGACCATGAAGTACTATGGATATATCCAGTTTAAACCCTGTGTCACAGACTACCCTCACCCACACTCACGAGTTTTTGTTGCCGCCGGGCACCGAGAACTCAACTTCAGGATACAAACAGATTCGGTAAGTGTATGTGAATATGTAACATTATTTTTGGGCTAACACATTAATGAACATTTGTAACCATAACAAAAGCTAACTGTGAGCATGTTATTTTAAACAGAGCACAATGAAAGAAGGAAGCTTCAAGATCACCAGAATGAGATGTTGGAGAATCACAACGTCTGTAAGTGACCCACCCTCTGGGTACAATTTAACTCTCATTGTCACTTAAACCTCTGAGAATTTCTGTCATTAAAGCATCATAGACATAAGTGATGATTTTTACGATATTGAGCATGAATGATAAGATTCCAGGGGCTGACAAATACATTTTTTAAGCACTTGCCCTCGGGCAAGTGGCTAGGCAAAATTTACTTGCCCAACCTCAATATCTACTAGCCCTACCAAATTCTTTATTGTGATTAAAAATAAACAATACACATACTGTACGATGTTTTTGCCCTTTATTTTAATTTTTCCACTTTTAATACTCTTCATATAATATATATAGTTTTGATTTAACATCTCTTCCTCTTGGTTTTCTCGAGAATGTGTTAAAAAATCAACACTTTACATATTGATATTTAGTTGGATTTGTTGTAAAGGTAAAAAACAAACATTTTATTAACAGTTTTGGGTGTTTTGATAATTTTTTTCCCATAGGTGAGTGTCCGAGATAATAGGTGACAAGCGCACACGTGTTCGCAACCATGCTTTCAATAAGGCCGCAGAGATAATATATGTTAAAAATAAAGGTGAAATGAATCTTCAGTGAGTTGTTTAATTTAAACTAATTATATCTAATCATATTAGGTCTAATATTTTAATTTTCAAAAAGTTCTAATCTAGGCTATGATTACGATTAGCGAGTGATAACAGGCACACATCTATTTTTAACATCAGTTATGGCGATGTACATGGAGACGGTGAACACAGCTCAAAGAAGTTGAAACATAGAATGAACAGCTTAAATTGATGTTAAATTGCCATTTTTTAAGCATTTATCTATTAACAGGTTATAATCAAAACAGGTTTTGAATTAAACACTCTAACAAAGATTAAATTAGTTTTAAACATTAGGATAAACAAACACAAGAACAATAGTACTGAAGAACAGGAGTGAGAATTTTATTTCATTATGATAGCCCATGCTGCACCTGGAAAAAAAAATGTCAAAATCCTGTCCTGGTGTATAATCTAATCATCCCTAGATCGTAAAGAACTTTCTAGAAAAAAAAAGTGCCCATTATATTCGGCACAATACTGTACCTTCAATTTTAGTACATATGTGAAAGTTTAAAAAGTCACTTGCCCACGGGCAAGTCACTACCGATTTTTTACTTGCCCGATTGGAAAAATTACTTGCCCCGGGCGTCGGGCAATTGGATTTGTCAGCCCCTGGATTCTATGAGTCCTTGTTACTGATTTAAAAAAACCCAACAATTTCTGCAATAAAAATGATAGTAAACCATTGAGTACAAATGGGTTGAGTTACTGAAAATTACAGTGTGGTGTAAGATAATTTAAATATTTAATCTTCAATACTGGAAATTGAAATTTAACCTTCACTTGTGACTTTGAAGATGTCTGAATCTAACGGAGAGATCGGGATAGGGGGACAGCTCAGCAAGGCCAAGCTGGAGTTGTCCTTTGAATATTTAATGGCCAAAGATACACTGAAATGGATCACCATAACAACAGACCAGGTAGGGGATAGTAAAATTTAAATCAAATAAAATATTTGCATTATTGGATCATAATGGATATCATAATCAGTGGAATTTTTTAAAGAACTTTATCAATTACTTTATTTAAATTAATTACTGATTTTTTAAATTTCTTCTATCTACTGGGTGTAAATTTATTTTGCTTGAAAAATACCCCAGTATGTTGTGTTATGATTTATGTTTCTATGTTCTTATATTTACAGGCCATTCTGATGAGTATGTGTCTACAGTCAATGGTGGATGAGCTGATAATGAAAAAGCAGGGCAAAAAAATAAAAAAGGTGACAACTCAAATTTAAAGAGTAAATTGTTCTAAATCAGATAAACATGAGATATCTTACCATAGATAAAAAATATGCTTGTTTTTTACAACAGTTACTAGATATTTTGTAGCTATATTATCTCTTTTTAGCCACAAGATAGATCAAAGTCGGATCCTCGCAGTGTTCAACAAGATAACGGTTACACTGGCAAAAATGCAGATGTAAAAATATATTCATTGATAAAATCATAATACAGTTTTTAAACCAGCAAGCCTTTTCTTATGAACAATTATGATAAATCATAAATGTTTGCTTCATGTGCATGTTCTCTGTGCATATACCTGCTAGGTATGAAATGCACAGAAAAATGAATCGATTTATCTGCTTTTTTAACTTAATCCTGATCTTACTAAAATTCATTGATACTGTATACAGGGTGATTTTCGCCCTGTGTTATTTTCACCCTTCTTCACGTGCAAATGGTTGTGCCCTGTCTTAAATTTGCCCAGACCTAACTGTGTTTAAAGAGAGATAATTTTGAGACATAGAAATTCGCCCAGTTTTAAATTCGCCCGCTGACAACGAGGGCGAAAGGGACGAAAATAAAACGTGCAAATACTTCCCTGTATACAGTATTTATTTTCTCTCTTGATCATAATATACATGTATATACAGTATAAAGATACAGGTATACAGGAACACGTATACATGTACATTTCATTTATCTGTTGGTCTTTATGCAGTGTTTGCATTTTTTTCTTTAGGGAAATCCGAAGGGCAAGAATAAAACGTTTGTTGAGAACAATGCCTTTGATACCATTGGTGATGATGACCTTTAGAACTTGCTACAATGGTGACCGCGGATGACTGATTTTCTCTCCAGGAGATTCGGACGATAAATTTCATCACAGCTTCTAGTCAGAGAAGAGTGCAGTTCATGCAAGAATCAATTAAAAAGTGTTCCTAAATGGAGGTGCTACATGGACTAGATGGTAGTCCAAATCATTTGAAGCATACATGTACATCTGCAACTCATCAAGATTATACATATAATTTTATGTGCACTTGTTGACACACTTATTTAGTTTATTCTAAAGCTGGATGGTACATGTCATTCAAATATCAGTTCAATTCATATATTTTTGTGAAAAGCATTCCAAATTTTTAGAGATGTCAGGTGTACATGCAAGTACATGTAGTAATTTCTAGGTCCTTTTCAGAGTCAAAGCCAAAGTTTTGATTGTACATATATACATATTCCTTATATTGTAGCGTACTTTGTACATATGCACATATCGATTGATCAAATTCCCCTGTTGGGCCAGTAATAGGATTTTAGTGTACAATGAGTATTTTATGCATTCTTTACATGTGTTGTACTGGTATGTATGTACATATGCAGGTATATGTATTCATTCTTCTTGAATCTTATTTCATTCATTAACAACTACTGGTATAACGTCACTTGACATAGTCTAGCTGGTCTGAATTCAATTCCTGTGTCAAAATGGGATGATTCTTTGAAAACATTTCACCTTCAAGTTAGTTGTGATTCAAAATATGTAACTATTGAGATGTATGTTTGGTCTGATTTGATGAGTTTTGTTTTAATATGTCGAGCTATGATTTGTAATTGACCATGCCATGCTAGCATTTATTAATTAACTCATTTTTACAATCTTAAAAGTTCATCTCAATGTTTAATCTACATGTACATTGTCATTTTTGGCATGTATCTTAGCAAATTTTTCTGATGCCACAGCAGGGATGAAACGCACAGTATTGTAATATTTATTAATACATGCCTATCATTTTGAGAAGTTTATTAGGGAAACATACACTGACAACTTTCATGGGTTTGTGAAACCCAATTTTTACATGTTAAACTTGGCTGTTCCATTAGAGATTTTTCGTTATTAACACTTAAATTTTAGTGAAGTCTAATAAATAAGCAACACATTTTATGACTGAATTCACCATCTTTAAAAAACAATTACCTGATATATGCTGTGTACCACAGGAGCTGGTCCTGCCTTTAAGATATTGTTTCTGTGAATTTGATACATGTACCTGTGTGTTAAGACATTGTTTCTGTGAATTTGATATATGGGTGTGCATTGTGCAATATATCTGCTCTCAAAAGAGAGAATGCTCATTTGAAAAAAAAATCATTTTCATAACCTATTAAATTTCAGCATTAAATCAAGAAAAATATTTGCAAGTTTTTTTTTTTAATTTTAGACCCCAAAACTAAAGTTTAGAACTCAAGCAATAGTCATAAAATGAAGGGCCCAATTATATAGTACATGTATCGATGTTGTTACTATTTTACCTGGACACTATAGACCACCATTTTTATATCCACCGTACCTTATCTGTTTTAATATATGTTTATTATGTGCCATTATTTCACTGTTAGTTTTCTAATCCAAGTTTCTACATCATCATATTTCTTATACAGTTATGCTAAGTCCCTGTTCACTCAAAACTTGCCATATAAATTGTATCTCGCAAAACAAATTTGATGTATTTAGTTCATCATTGATAATTTTCAATGAAATAATTGTGATTTTGTCATTTATCTATTTCACAATGTTGGCTCCTCATCAGATTTGGTAATCAAGTTACACATACATGTATTTATCCCCAAAATGAATTCCTGAAGATACCCTACATTTACCTTTATGTATAGAGATGCCTGGTAGATACCAATGATGTAAGAATAGAGTATCTTAAAGTGTTTATGTACTCGGAAAAGGCACTTGTGAAACCTGTAAATGATTGAATTTCTGAAGCACATCTGTGCACAATGTACTCATAAATTATTGTGGGAACTAGAGAGTTGTACTGTATTTTATTAAATTTGTTGAAAAATTATGTGTAAAATGTTAATGATGAACTCTTTTCCTATATATATGTTTTAGCACATTGTTTTTTGAGTAATTTTAAGTTTTTAGTATAATGTATTTCAAAATTTTTCAGTACAAATTATCCAAAATGTATACTTTACAGAGTTTTGTTTATTTTGGTATTATAAGTTGATGATTGTTTTAGGTGTTTTTACATCTTTTCATGGTTTCGTTGTGGAACACACATGTCTTTCAACCTTCAAGTAAATATACATTGTTATAAAAGAACTGTACCATGAACACAAAAACACATTATTAGCTCACCTGAGCTGAAAGCTCAAGTGAGCTTTTCTGATCAAAATTTGTCCGTTGTCTGTTGTCGTTGGCGTTGTCGTCGTTGTCGGCGTTGGCGTCGGCGTTGGCGTTGTAAACTTTTCACATTTTCATCTTCTTCTTCAGAACCACTGGGCAGATTTCAACCAAACTTGGCACAAAGCATAACTGGGTGAAGGGGATTCAAGTTTGTTCAAATGAAGGGTCACGCCCTCTTTAAAGGGGAGATAATTTAGAATTATTAAAAAATTGTAGGTATTTTTCAAAAATCTTCTTCTCAAAAACTATTAGGCCAGAAAAGCTGTAACTTGTATGGAAGCATCCTCAGGTAGTGTAGATTCAAGTTTGTTCAAACCATGGTCCCTGGGGGTAGGATGAGGCCACAATGGGGGGATGAATTTTTACATAGGAATATATAGAGAAAATCTTAAAAAATCTTCTTCTCAATAACTATTAGGCCAGAAAAGCTCAAATTGGAGTGGAAGCATTCTCAGATAGTGAAGATTCAAGTTTGTTTCAATCATGCTCCCCGGGGATAGGGTGGGGCCACAATGGGGGGCCACAAAGTGGGGGGGGATATAGGAATAGAGAAAAATCTTCTTACAGATACAACAAAAGGGGCTTGGTATTTACCATAAAAATATGTGGATAAAAATAGGCAGATATTTTAAATTTTTTTTAGCAAGATCTACCGTACTTAGTTGTCAAGATATTTTGATTTTGTTACTGTTATGATAATTTGATCAGAGTTAAGGCTATTAATGCTCAGGTGAGCGATGTGGCCCCTGGGCCTCTTGTTGAAATTTGAAATAGCATATCCTTATGTCTACATTTTTTGGTTTGACAATTACTACAAGTATTCAACATTTTCATGTAAATCTTGTACCCACATGGAGACTTTCTGTTACTGGCACTGGTTACTTCTTTTGACCTGTGAGATTTTTTTTGCAATGCACCTGTAGTGCACTCACCTGTGTATGAAAATCAATACTTGCATGTGCATGTGCATTTTGTGTATGTAGAAGATATACCAGGGTCAAGTTTTACAAAAGAACTTGCATCAAAGTTGTAAATCTATTCAGTCTCAAGGAGATTTCTTCAATGTATATCAATCTATTCCAAACCTTTTCAGTCTTTAATCGGTATGTTTCATTGGTATCAAGTTTAAACATTTGGAATAATAAACATTTTATAAGTTTTTCTGTAAAACACATCTAAGAATTCTTACTGAGCAGGTGCCATAGGGTTAATGTTTGTTAGCGACTGTAGATGAGTAGTTATATCCCCTTTGACATATTCAAAAGACTTTAATTTGTTCTGTATCTAATTTATTTGTTGATCCAAAAGAATCAAAAAACACTTATTGTTTACACTAAGAGAAGAATATTTTATCATTGTTACATCATTCCATTTATTTGTATATGTACAGATTTTGTTCTGAATAAGATGACAATAAAGATTTATGTGACAAATAAACTGCTTCAGTTGTATTTGTGTTGCTAATTGTTAATGGATTCTTCTGTGTGGTTTTTACTATGTTGAGAATCCTTTTTCATTGAAACATATTGCTATACTTAACATAATCCATTGCCATTTATCATTGAAGGGATAGAAATTTCATTTGTAAGGGCTCAAAGCTTTTGAACTTTTGTAAAATAAATAATAATACTTAGTCTTGTCGCAGATATTAAACTTTTAATCTAACGACTTATACATGTATTTTTTAGCAAGTAATAGATTGAATTAAAATTTAGTTTGTTATTCTGGCTGGAACTACGTGATTATGGCAGGAAGTTTGATGTATATGCGTGTAATGCTATTAATAGTTTTACTTCCATTGATTTACACTCCTTTATAAAAATAAACAAGTCTGGGTCAGATAAATGGTATCGTTGGGAAACTTTATTGGATTTATATGAAAAAGCTCTCAATTCATAACGGAACTTTTTGTACAATGTATAATGTTTTGTTTTTCAAAACTAACTATTCTAGCGTCATGTAAAATAAAAGCTGCATTCAATTCGTATTTTAGACAAAAAATAAAAAAAACTTTCGAACTACAGTGTACATTAAACAATGTATATCGAATTTGTAATTTCTTCAGCCATGCAATTAAACTTTATAGAGAATGAAACACTTTATCAAGTTAAACTATTTAAAGTATTTTTCCTACATCTACAGTATAAAACAGATAAAATAAAAACCAAAAACATACAAATTTAAAATAAATGTGTACACTTGCCCACAAACTTGTCGGTATATTATGCTACATATTTCCACCAACCATATGCATTTTACATTGAAACGTTCTTTCAACAAATAATCATATGTACATGCTTAATGAAACTACTTTACATATATATACACATGTACTGTAGATTCCTAATTAAACACAAGGAATTGAAATCTGCATAAAATTGTGAGAAGCACATCTCATAGATTTTAAAATCTCGCTTTTATTTCTTTGAAAGATGTAAAGATGAAAATTCTGCATTTGCGATTTCTTGTGATTTGATACAAAATGCGTATTCGCAGAACTAAGTGCTTGCGTAAAATAAGGAATCTACAGAAAGCAAAATTAATGTGGAATGTGTTATAAAGTACTTGTATACATCAGAGACAGATCTTTGTTAATGCTCAACATTTGTAAAGGTTTTCCCTTAATTGGCACTTGTATTTAATTTTTATGTTTAAAAATAGTTTTCAAAAACTAGACCACAGTAAACATTAGTTATGTACATGTACAATTCAACCCCTTTACATACTTAGGTTGATAATTCAAGCTCACATATCACAACCAAAGTAAATATAACAATCTTAAGACACTGTCAACTTAAGATTTAAAAGGGTTTACACTAAACAGCAAAATAATTGTCTCTCCAAATCAGCTTAAGGTCAAGATCTAGTAAATGAAAGGTGCCTACAGATTTATGAAATTCAAGATATAAATTCTTTCAATGATGCTTCATAACAATAGCTTTGTTTGATAGGGTGGACCGGTGCTTAAATTTTTGGTAAACACAATTAAAAATCATGTTTTAAACTGTCATTTTCTATGAAATATAAAGGTAGTAAGTCACGAATCTCGGACTTTTGTCCATTTTTGACTAATGAAATATATCTAGAATGCCTACAGTCTCTCCAAAAACGGCAGTAAACAAGCTCTTGACCTCCTCATTAAAATGATGTCAAATTGAATATAGGTATCGGGATTACTTTTCTCATGATTTGATAAAGAATGTCAAGAAATTGTTTCATTTACTACATAATCCCTTTAAAGCTGTAAAGTATGGGAAAAATTTTCATAAAATCAATTATGACGTCATAATGGTTCTAGCACCAAAAAGATTCGCTGAAATCATTTACTAGATCTTGACCTTCAAGACACCTTTAAATTTATAACTTTAAAGACTAGTACACTAACAGGAAAAGACTGGTACTTTCATGCTCCAGTGGTAACTCCATGTACAATCACCAGTAGAAAGATGCAAACAAAACCTAGCTAATATGTACTATTGATTAAAATATTTCTTGTCATAAGGCTTACCGGTATATTTTCCCATACTTTAATACACTATAAATGGGAAATGTTAACTGCAAAATGTCTATGACGTAAGCAATATAGAAGCAATACATGTGCTGAATGAAATAACTACTACACATGAGTAAATGTATGGACATGTAGTGTTACATAATACAAGAAGAACAACCATGTAGATATCAAATTGGCATATTTCTGATTACACATCCATAAGCATGAATTTTGCCCAAATTCTCACAACATGCTAAGACAGCATATAAAATCTCAACAAAAAAAGGTCATGGAAAATGGTTATCATTAAATTGATAAGACTCATGTTCATGTTCAAAATAAGCAAATCATCTGTGTTATGGAAATAAAAAAATAATCAATTAAAATCATTTAACAATCTGCTGTGCTATAAGCATAGGCCGATAGGGATAATGTATTTCATACTTTTTCATGAATACATGAAAGCTTTTTTTCTAAAAGCACTGAATGTAGTTTTGATATCCATGTACAATTTTCATAAAAAAATACATCTTCTTTAAAAATACTGAAAGGAATTTTGATGCACAATTTGCATCTATAATTTGACACAAATAGTTTTTTGATTGGTGAAAAACTCCATGGAATCAAAGTTGCCCTCAAATCCGACCCCAGAATTCTTCACCCCTCCGAACGGCATGTTTAGATCTCGCACTAGCCAGCAGTTTGCCCACACTGTCCCAGCCTGTCAAATCAAAGATACAGTCCGAATTTAATAATGACTGTAGGTCAGATCAAAGATACAGTCCGACTCTAATAATGACTGTAGGTCAAATCAAAGATACAGTCCAACTCTAATAATGACTAGGATTACGAACTGGTACTTCAACAAAATGTTGAAAGAAATTAAGAGAAAAATATGGAACAGATGATATTTGGTTTTCTTCATAATATAGATATTAAACAAGAATGTATCTCGATCCTGATGTGTGGTTGATAGAGATTAAATTGAATTTTAAAATATGATGGATTTACAACTTTTGCAAACAGACAAAAAATACCTCTTCTCTAAATTTTTCTCAGGATCAAATTTTTCTTGAATAAGGCTTGAGTGAATAATTTTCTTGTTTAAATTTCTTTGTATAATTCACATTTTCCCCCATATCTGTTTTTGCCCCTTCATTCAGAGTTCCATTGATGCGTTTTTTGTACAGTAACTATTTATATAGACTTGTTAGGTTTTTTTTGTACAGTACCTACATGTATAGACTTGATGGATTTTTTTGTACAGTACCTGTAGACACCTGGAGACGCGGTGGAGTCGTGACACATCCTGGGTCCACACTGTGGCTGCCAATCCATACTCCACATCATTGGCTCGTCTTATCACCTACAACAGGGAAGAGTACTTAATCACCTTGTGCATAACTTTGATACGATATTGTATATTGCACAAACTTCAAATAAATATCTAATGCATAAGAACTAAAAATTTACATGATTTATTCACTGTTTAATTCATTTTTAGCAGAAATATCTTTTAATAATTTTGTTTTTGATTTGTCATATAAATATCTTGCTTACTTCCTCTTCTGTGTCAAAAGGTACGATACATGTCACTGGGCCGAAGATTTCCTCTTTCATCAAGCGAGAGTCATCCTTCACATCAGTAATCACGGTGGGTCGCATGTAATAGCCCTGTCACAGAGAGATAATGCTGTGTTACATGTAATAGCCCTGTCACAGAGAAATAATGCT
>WFKH01011453.1:0-12815 GCA_016163765.1 Magallana hongkongensis
TTAAAAGATAATGTGTTTTTCAGGCTGTTGCTTCACAGATAGAACTGCCAGATGAATTGGTGTACTACTTCGGTTTGTTTCTTGTTCAGAAGGAGGATGGAGGAGATAACTCTAGTAAGAACAAGAGGACAAATTACTGTTTATTACATACTGTAAACATTATATTTGGAGGAACTTGATTTTTTAACATAGATTGAAGTGTTTTGTATCCAATCAGCTTTGAACACCTTTTATGTATGATTTCTAAATACATGCACAAGAACACTTGTTCAACTATATGATGTATCGCATATTTACTGAAGTGTTTATTCACCTTTTCTTCTTACACAGTTGTGAGGAAACTTCAGGAGTTTGAATCCCCGTACATTTCTCTGAAGTATGCCAGTAATGTGGGCACCCACAGAATAGTCCTACGCAAGAGGTACCGCCTTCAGCTTATCACATTCATCAATACTGACAATTGAAAACATCAATCTAATTAAAATACAGATCTCTACAACTGCACAAAGTACAGAGGGATCTTACAATGACCCATTGAAAGTCATGTTCTTTTGATGTCAAAATGAACTTTCTTATTTGCATGAAAGATAAATTTATCAACCAATCACAATAAAGATTATGAATTGGGCTGTAACATTGTTTGAAAATGGCACCGTAGTAATCTCTTACAGAAAAGCATAACTTACCATCTGATTGGTCAAATCAAAGTTCATTTTGACATCATGGAACATGACCATCAGTAGGTCATTGTCAGATCTCTTTGTGCTTTGCTCTATTGTAGAGATCTTATTTTAATCAGATTGTTAAAACATGTACATGTATCAGAAAATGACTGGGTTCATAATATTTTGTTGATTTAATAAGTACATGAATAAATGATAGAACACTTAAAGTAAGTGACACATGTTCAGAATGTAATTAAACTTTAAAATTTATAACCCAGCTGAATGGTAGGATGAGCAAAATTGTTGTAGGATTATTTGCACCACTCCACAAATTGTCAATTATCTATGCCTAATCAAATTAATCTGTTGCTTTGTGTGACTGTTAGTTTCACTGATGAGCAAGCATGATGGATTTGATAGAAGGAGTATAATAATTTCTTCCTGATATATGATGTATGAATGGTAAATGTGTGTTGAACAAGATAATGAAAATCATTTACATGTGAATGGTTCTCATCTAATGATTCATGTAATGGTATAGATATTAATTAATAATAAGGATAAATATTATAAATAATGAAAATCATTCACATGTGTATGGTTCTCATCTAATGATTCATGTAATGGTATAGATATTAATTAATAATAAGGATAAATATTATAAATACATGTATGTTTGTTTGCCCTCTCCCAAATCTGTGATCAAATTTTGGTTTGGTAGTTAAGGAGATGGCTTTTCTTTTAAAGTGAGATCCAAGCCTTCTATACCAAATTTTAAGTGCAAACAACATGTGAATTATAGAAAATTATTACAGATGAAGGTAAAAATTTTCATAAAAATCTTTGAGTTTGCCCCATTTGCACTGAATGGGAAAGGGCAATTTTTTTCAAGGTGGCTTTGTGCTAATCACTATCCATGCATTATGGTAACTGTTTTCTTTTAGTATCTGGGACCTGGCATATGAAGATGACTTGCTGGATAACAAGATTGCTATGAATCTCCTTTATGTTCAGGTACCATATCTCATCTTGTTGTCAGTAATATCTATATGTACATAAAGTACCCGGCATTCTATCATGGTTAATGTGAATGTTCATGATGACGCTATTTATGTCGATAATATTTAACATTTTATTTGATTAAATTGTTGCATTCTTTTTTGTGTTAACAGGCAGTAAGTGACATTGAAAGGCAGTGGACCCTGGGTACAAAGGAACAGCTTCGTCACCTAGCAACACTCCAGCAGAGGGGCTCCAAACGGGAGGTAAAGTATCATTTATTGAAAATATGATTGAGATGTTTTAATCTCGGGGAAAGATTCTTACTTACCATCTCAGTGTTAAAAATTGGTCATCTTTTTTATATTTTATTGCATTATTTACATTATTGTACTTCAAATTTAATATTGCAAATCAAATTTTGTGTTCTTAAGTTTAATTAAAGAAATTTTCTATGATAATTGTACAGATGTGTATGATTAGAAAATGAATGCATTAAAAATATTATATCAACAGTGCATATGTATTTGGATATCATCTTTTTGAGTGAAACCAATAGAAATGATTACAGTATATCAGAGTGTGCATTTATGATTCAGTACCTGCGTCTGGCTCGGACCATGAAGTACTATGGATATATCCAGTTTAAACCCTGTGTCACAGACTACCCTCACCCACACTCACGAGTTTTTGTTGCCGCCGGGCACCGAGAACTCAACTTCAGGATACAAACAGATTCGGTAAGTGTATGTGAATATGTAACATTATTTTTGGGCTAACACATTAATGAACATTTGTAACCATAACAAAAGCTAACTGTGAGCATGTTATTTTAAACAGAGCACAATGAAAGAAGGAAGCTTCAAGATCACCAGAATGAGATGTTGGAGAATCACAACGTCTGTAAGTGACCCACCCTCTGGGTACAATTTAACTCTCATTGTCACTTAAACCTCTGAGAATTTCTGTCATTAAAGCATCATAGACATAAGTGATGATTTTTACGATATTGAGCATGAATGATAAGATTCCAGGGGCTGACAAATACATTTTTTAAGCACTTGCCCTCGGGCAAGTGGCTAGGCAAAATTTACTTGCCCAACCTCAATATCTACTAGCCCTACCAAATTCTTTATTGTGATTAAAAATAAACAATACACATACTGTACGATGTTTTTGCCCTTTATTTTAATTTTTCCACTTTTAATACTCTTCATATAATATATATAGTTTTGATTTAACATCTCTTCCTCTTGGTTTTCTCGAGAATGTGTTAAAAAATCAACACTTTACATATTGATATTTAGTTGGATTTGTTGTAAAGGTAAAAAACAAACATTTTATTAACAGTTTTGGGTGTTTTGATAATTTTTTTCCCATAGGTGAGTGTCCGAGATAATAGGTGACAAGCGCACACGTGTTCGCAACCATGCTTTCAATAAGGCCGCAGAGATAATATATGTTAAAAATAAAGGTGAAATGAATCTTCAGTGAGTTGTTTAATTTAAACTAATTATATCTAATCATATTAGGTCTAATATTTTAATTTTCAAAAAGTTCTAATCTAGGCTATGATTACGATTAGCGAGTGATAACAGGCACACATCTATTTTTAACATCAGTTATGGCGATGTACATGGAGACGGTGAACACAGCTCAAAGAAGTTGAAACATAGAATGAACAGCTTAAATTGATGTTAAATTGCCATTTTTTAAGCATTTATCTATTAACAGGTTATAATCAAAACAGGTTTTGAATTAAACACTCTAACAAAGATTAAATTAGTTTTAAACATTAGGATAAACAAACACAAGAACAATAGTACTGAAGAACAGGAGTGAGAATTTTATTTCATTATGATAGCCCATGCTGCACCTGGAAAAAAAAATGTCAAAATCCTATCCTGGTGTATAATCTAATCATCCCTAGATCGTAAAGAACTTTCTAGAAAAAAAAAGTGCCCATTATATTCGGCACAATACTGTACCTTCAATTTTAGTACATATGCGAAAGTTTAAAAAGTCACTTGCCCACGGGCAAGTCACTACCGATTTTTTACTTGCCCGATTGGAAAAATTACTTGCCCCGGGCGTCGGGCAATTGGATTTGTCAGCCCCTGGATTCTATGAGTCCTTGTTACTGATTTAAAAAACCCCAACAATTTCTGCAATAAAAATGATAGTAAACCATTGAGTACAAATGGGTTGAGTTACTGAAAATTACAGTGTGGTGTAAGATAATTTAAATATTTAATCTTCAATACTGGAAATTGAAATTTAACCTTCACTTGTGACTTTGAAGATGTCTGAATCTAACGGAGAGATCGGGATAGGGGGACAGCTCAGCAAGGCCAAGCTGGAGTTGTCCTTTGAATATTTAATGGCCAAAGATACACTGAAATGGATCACCATAACAACAGACCAGGTAGGGGATAGTAAAATTTAAATCAAATAAAATATTTGCATTATTGGATCATAATGGATATCATAATCAGTGGAATTTTTTAAAGAACTTTATCAATTACTTTATTTAAATTAATTACTGATTTTTTAAATTTCTTCTATCTACTGGGTGTAAATTTATTTTGCTTGAAAAATACCCCAGTATGTTGTGTTATGATTTATGTTTCTATGTTCTTATATTTACAGGCCATTCTGATGAGTATGTGTCTACAGTCAATGGTGGATGAGCTGATAATGAAAAAGCAGGGCAAAAAAATAAAAAAGGTGACAACTCAAATTTAAAGAGTAAATTGTTCTAAATCAGATAAACATGAGATATCTTACCATAGATAAAAAATATGCTTGTTTTTTACAACAGTTACTAGATATTTTGTAGCTATATTATCTCTTTTTAGCCACAAGATAGATCAAAGTCGGATCCTCGCAGTGTTCAACAAGATAACGGTTACACTGGCAAAAATGCAGATGTAAAAATATATTCATTGATAAAATCATAATACAGTTTTTAAACCAGCAAGCCTTTTCTTATGAACAATTATGATAAATCATAAATGTTTGCTTCATGTGCATGTTCTCTGTGCATATACCTGCTAGGTATGAAATGCACAGAAAAATGAATCGATTTATCTGCTTTTTTAACTTAATCCTGATCTTACTAAAATTCATTGATACTGTATACAGGGTGATTTTCGCCCTGTGTTATTTTCACCCTTCTTCACGTGCAAATGGTTGTGCCCTGTCTTAAATTTGCCCAGACCTAACTGTGTTTAAAGAGAGATAATTTTGAGACATAGAAATTCGCCCAGTTTTAAATTCGCCCGCTGACAACGAGGGCGAAAGGGACGAAAATAAAACGTGCAAATACTTCCCTGTATACAGTATTTATTTTCTCTCTTGATCATAATATACATGTATATACAGTATAAAGATACAGGTATACAGGAACACGTATACATGTACATTTCATTTATCTGTTGGTCTTTATGCAGTGTTTGCATTTTTTTCTTTAGGGAAATCCGAAGGGCAAGAATAAAACGTTTGTTGAGAACAATGCCTTTGATACCATTGGTGATGATGACCTTTAGAACTTGCTACAATGGTGACCGCGGATGACTGATTTTCTCTCCAGGAGATTCGGACGATAAATTTCATCACAGCTTCTAGTCAGAGAAGAGTGCAGTTCATGCAAGAATCAATTAAAAAGTGTTCCTAAATGGAGGTGCTACATGGACTAGATGGTAGTCCAAATCATTTGAAGCATACATGTACATCTGCAACTCATCAAGATTATACATATAATTTTATGTGCACTTGTTGACACACTTATTTAGTTTATTCTAAAGCTGGATGGTACATGTCATTCAAATATCAGTTCAATTCATATATTTTTGTGAAAAGCATTCCAAATTTTTAGAGATGTCAGGTGTACATGCAAGTACATGTAGTAATTTCTAGGTCCTTTTCAGAGTCAAAGCCAAAGTTTTGATTGTACATATATACATATTCCTTATATTGTAGCGTACTTTGTACATATGCACATATCGATTGATCAAATTCCCCTGTTGGGCCAGTAATAGGATTTTAGTGTACAATGAGTATTTTATGCATTCTTTACATGTGTTGTACTGGTATGTATGTACATATGCAGGTATATGTATTCATTCTTCTTGAATCTTATTTCATTCATTAACAACTACTGGTATAACGTCACTTGACATAGTCTAGCTGGTCTGAATTCAATTCCTGTGTCAAAATGGGATGATTCTTTGAAAACATTTCACCTTCAAGTTAGTTGTGATTCAAAATATGTAACTATTGAGATGTATGTTTGGTCTGATTTGATGAGTTTTGTTTTAATATGTCGAGCTATGATTTGTAATTGACCATGCCATGCTAGCATTTATTAATTAACTCATTTTTACAATCTTAAAAGTTCATCTCAATGTTTAATCTACATGTACATTGTCATTTTTGGCATGTATCTTAGCAAATTTTTCTGATGCCACAGCAGGGATGAAACGCACAGTATTGTAATATTTATTAATACATGCCTATCTTTTTGAGAAGTTTATTAGGGAAACATATACACTGACAACTTTCATGGGTTTGTGAAACCCAATTTTTACATGTTAAACTTGGCTGTTCCATTAGAGATTTTTCGTTATTAACACTTAAATTTTAGTGAAGTCTAATAAATAAGCAACACATTTTATGACTGAATTCACCATCTTTAAAAAACAATTACCTGATATATGCTGTGTACCACAGGAGCTGGTCCTGCCTTTAAGATATTGTTTCTGTGAATTTGATACATGTACCTGTGTGTTAAGACATTGTTTCTGTGAATTTGATATATGGGTGTGCATTGTGCAATATATCTGCTCTCAAAAGAGAGAATGCTCATTTGAAAAAAAAATCATTTTCATAACCTATTAAATTTCAGCATTAAATCAAGAAAAATATTTGCAAGTTTTTTTTTTAATTTTAGACCCCAAAACTAAAGTTTAGAACTCAAGCAATAGTCATAAAATGAAGGGCCCAATTATATAGTACATGTATCGATGTTGTTACTATTTTACCTGGACACTATAGACCACCATTTTTATATCCACCGTACCTTATCTGTTTTAATATATGTTTATTATGTGCCATTATTTCACTGTTAGTTTTCTAATCCAAGTTTCTACATCATCATATTTCTTATACAGTTATGCTAAGTCCCTGTTCACTCAAAACTTGCCATATAAATTGTATCTCGCAAAACAAATTTGATGTATTTAGTTCATCATTGATAATTTTCAATGAAATAATTGTGATTTTGTCATTTATCTATTTCACAATGTTGGCTCCTCATCAGATTTGGTAATCAAGTTACACATACATGTATTTATCCCCAAAATGAATTCCTGAAGATACCCTACATTTACCTTTATGTATAGAGATGCCTGGTAGATACCAATGATGTAAGAATAGAGTATCTTAAAGTGTTTATGTACTCGGAAAAGGCACTTGTGAAACCTGTAAATGATTGAATTTCTGAAGCACATCTGTGCACAATGTACTCATAAATTAATGTGGGAACTAGAGAGTTGTACTGTATTTTATTAAATTTGTTGAAAAATTATGTGTAAAATGTTAATGATGAACTCTTTTCCTATATATATGTTTTAGCACATTGTTTTTTGAGTAATTTTAAGTTTTTAGTATAATGTATTTCAAAATTTTTCAGTACAAATTATCCAAAATGTATACTTTACAGAGTTTTGTTTATTTTGGTATTATAAGTTGATGATTGTTTTAGGTGTTTTTACATCTTTTCATGGTTTCGTTGTGGAACACGCATGTCTTTCAACCTTCAAGTAAATATACATTGTTATAAAAGAACTGTACCATGAACACAAAAACACATTATTAGCTCACCTGAGCTGAAAGCTCAAGTGAGCTTTTCTGATCAAAATTTGTCCGTTGTCTGTTGTCGTTGGCGTTGTCGTCGTTGGCGTCGGCGTTGTAAACTTTTCACATTTTCATCTTCTTCTTCAGAACCACTGGGCAGATTTCAACCAAACTTGGCACAAAGCATAACTGGGTGAAGGGGATTCAAGTTTGTTCAAATGAAGGGTCACGCCCTCTTTAAAGGGGAGATAATTTAGAATTATTAAAAAATTGTAGGTATTTTTCAAAAATCTTCTTCTCAAAAACTATTAGGCCAGAAAAGCTGTAACTTGTATGGAAGCATCCTCAGGTAGTGTAGATTCAAGTTTGTTCAAACCATGGTCCCTGGGGGTAGGATGAGGCCACAATGGGGGGATGAATTTTTACATAGGAATATATAGAGAAAATCTTAAAAAATCTTCTTCTCAATAACTATTAGGCCAGAAAAGCTCAAATTGGAGTGGAAGCATTCTCAGATAGTGAAGATTCAAGTTTGTTTCAATCATGCTCCCCGGGGATAGGGTGGGGCCACAATGGGGGGCCACAAAGTGGGGGGGGATATAGGAATAGAGAAAAATCTTCTTACAGATACAACAAAAGGGGCTTGGTATTTACCATAAAAATATGTGGATAAAAATAGGCAGATATTTTAAATTTTTTTTAGCAAGATCTACCGTACTTAGTTGTCAAGATATTTTGATTTTGTTACTGTTATGATAATTTGATCAGAGTTAAGGCTATTAATGCTCAGGTGAGCGATGTGGCCCCTGGGCCTCTTGTTGAAATTTGAAATAGCATATCCTTATGTCTACATTTTTTGGTTTGACAATTACTACAAGTATTCAACATTTTCATGTAAATCTTGTACCCACATGGAGACTTTCTGTTACTGGCACTGGTTACTTCTTTTGACCTGTGAGATTTTTTTTGCAATGCACCTGTAGTGCACTCACCTGTGTATGAAAATCAATACTTGCATGTGCATGTGCATTTTGTGTATGTAGAAGATATACCAGGGTCAAGTTTTACAAAAGAACTTGCATCAAAGTTGTAAATCTATTCAGTCTCAAGGAGATTTCTTCAATGTATATCAATCTATTCCAAACCTTTTCAGTCTTTAATCGGTATGTTTCATTGGTATCAAGTTTAAACATTTGGAATAATAAACATTTTATAAGTTTTTCTGTAAAACACATCTAAGAATTCTTACTGAGCAGGTGCCATAGGGTTAATGTTTGTTAGCGACTGTAGATGAGTAGTTATATCCCCTTTGACATATTCAAAAGACTTTAATTTGTTCTGTATCTAATTTATTTGTTGATCCAAAAGAATCAAAAAACACTTATTGTTTACACTAAGAGAAGAATATTTTATCATTGTTACATCATTCCATTTATTTGTATATGTACAGATTTTGTTCTGAATAAGATGACAATAAAGATTTATGTGACAAATAAACTGCTTCAGTTGTATTTGTGTTGCTAATTGTTAATGGATTCTTCTGTGTGGTTTTTACTATGTTGAGAATCCTTTTTCATTGAAACATATTGCTATACTTAACATAATCCATTGCCATTTATCATTGAAGGGATAGAAATTTCATTTGTAAGGGCTCAAAGCTTTTGAACTTTTGTAAAATAAATAATAATACTTAGTCTTGTCGCAGATATTAAACTTTTAATCTAACGACTTATACATGTATTTTTTAGCAAGTAATAGATTGAATTAAAATTTAGTTTGTTATTCTGGCTGGAACTACGTGATTATGGCAGGAAGTTTGATGTATATGCGTGTAATGCTATTAATAGTTTTACTTCCATTGATTTACACTCCTTTATAAAAATAAACAAGTCTGGGTCAGATAAATGGTATCGTTGGGAAACTTTATTGGATTTATATGAAAAAGCTCTCAATTCATAACGGAACTTTTTGTACAATGTATAATGTTTTGTTTTTCAAAACTAACTATTCTAGCGTCATGTAAAATAAAAGCTGCATTCAATTCGTATTTTAGACAAAAAATAAAAAAAACTTTCGAACTACAGTGTACATTAAACAATGTATATCGAATTTGTAATTTCTTCAGCCATGCAATTAAACTTTATAGAGAATGAAACACTTTATCAAGTTAAACTATTTAAAGTATTTTTCCTACATCTACAGTATAAAACAGATAAAATAAAAACCAAAAACATACAAATTTAAAATAAATGTGTACACTTGCCCACAAACTTGTCGGTATATTATGCTACATATTTCCACCAACCATATGCATTTTACATTGAAACGTTCTTTCAACAAATAATCATATGTACATGCTTAATGAAACTACTTTACATATATATACACATGTACTGTAGATTCCTAATTAAACACAAGGAATTGAAATCTGCATAAAATTGTGAGAAGCACATCTCATAGATTTTAAAATCTCGCTTTTATTTCTTTGAAAGATGTAAAGATGAAAATTCTGCATTTGCGATTTCTTGTGATTTGATACAAAATGCGTATTCGCAGAACTAAGTGCTTGCGTAAAATAAGGAATCTACAGAAAGCAAAATTAATGTGGAATGTGTTATAAAGTACTTGTATACATCAGAGACAGATCTTTGTTAATGCTCAACATTTGTAAAGGTTTTCCCTTAATTGGCACTTGTATTTAATTTTTATGTTTAAAAATAGTTTTCAAAAACTAGACCACAGTAAACATTAGTTATGTACATGTACAATTCAACCCCTTTACATACTTAGGTTGATAATTCAAGCTCACATATCACAACCAAAGTAAATATAACAATCTTAAGACACTGTCAACTTAAGATTTAAAAGGGTTTACACTAAACAGCAAAATAATTGTCTCTCCAAATCAGCTTAAGGTCAAGATCTAGTAAATGAAAGGTGCCTACAGATTTATGAAATTCAAGATATAAATTCTTTCAATGATGCTTCATAACAATAGCTTTGTTTGATAGGGTGGACCGGTGCTTAAATTTTTGGTAAACACAATTAAAAATCATGTTTTAAACTGTCATTTTCTATGAAATATAAAGGTAGTAAGTCACGAATCTCGGACTTTTGTCCATTTTTGACTAATGAAATATATCTAGAATGCCTACAGTCTCTCCAAAAACGGCAGTAAACAAGCTCTTGACCTCCTCATTAAAATGATGTCAAATTGAATATAGGTATCGGGATTACTTTTCTCATGATTTGATAAAGAATGTCAAGAAATTGTTTCATTTACTACATAATCCCTTTAAAGCTGTAAAGTATGGGAAAAATTTTCATAAAATCAATTATGACGTCATAATGGTTCTAGCACCAAAAAGATTCGCTGAAATCATTTACTAGATCTTGACCTTCAAGACACCTTTAAATTTATAACTTTAAAGACTAGTACACTAACAGGAGAAAGACTGGTACTTTCATGCTCCAGTGGTAACTCCATGTACAATCACCAGTAGAAAGATGCAAACAAAACCTAGCTAATATGTACTATTGATTAAAATATTTCTTGTCATAAGGCTTACCGGTATATTTTCCCATACTTTAATACACTATAAATGGGAAATGTTAACTGCAAAATGTCTATGACGTAAGCAATATAGAAGCAATACATGTGCTGAATGAAATAACTACTACACATGAGTAAATGTATGGACATGTAGTGTTACATAATACAAGAAGAACAACCATGTAGATATCAAATTGGCATATTTCTGATTACACATCCATAAGCATGAATTTTGCCCAAATTCTCACAACATGCTAAGACAGCATATAAAATCTCAACAAAAAAAGGTCATGGAAAATGGTTATCATTAAATTGATAAGACTCATGTTCATATTTTTAGGCCAAAATAAGCAAATCATCTGTGTTATGGAAATAAAAAAATAATCAATTAAAATCATTTAACAATCTGCTGTGCTATAAGCATAGGCCGATAGGGATAATGTATTTCATACTTTTTCATGAATACATGAAAGCTTTTTTTCTAAAAGCACTGAATGTAGTTTTGATATCCATGTACAATTTTCATAAAAAAATACATCTTCTTTAAAAATACTGAAAGGAATTTTGATGCACAATTTGCATCTATAATTTGACACAAATAGTTTTTTGATTGGTGAAAAACTCCATGGAATCAAAGTTGCCCTCAAATCCGACCCCAGAATTCTTCACCCCTCCGAACGGCATGTTTAGATCTCGCACTAGCCAGCAGTTTGCCCACACTGTCCCAGCCTGTCAAATCAAAGATACAGTCCGAATTTAATAATGACTGTAGGTCAGATCAAAGATACAGTCCGACTCTAATAATGACTGTAGGTCAAATCAAAGATACAGTCCAACTCTAATAATGACTAGGATTACGAACTGGTACTTCAACAAAATGTTGAAAGAAATTAAGAAAAAAATATGGAACAGATGATATTTGGTTTTCTTCATAATATAGATATTAAACAAGAATGTATCTCGATCCTGATGTGTGGTTGATAGAGATTAAATTGAGTTTTAAAATATGATGGATTTACAACTTTTGCAAACAGACAAAAAATACCTCTTCTCTAAATTTTTCTCAGGATCAAATTTTTCTTGAATAAGGCTTGAGTGAATAATTTTCTTGTTTAAATTTCTTTGTATAATTCACATTTTCCCCCATATCTGTTTTTGCCCCTTCATTCAGAGTTCCATTGATGCGTTTTTTGTACAGTAACTATTTATATAGACTTGTTAGGTTTTTTTTGTACAGTACCTACATGTATAGACTTGATGGATTTTTTTGTACAGTACCTGTAGACACCTGGAGACGCGGTGGAGTCGTGACACATCCTGGGTCCACACTGTGGCTGCCAATCCATACTCCACATCATTGGCTCGTCTTATCACCTACAACAGGGAAGAGTACTTAATCACCTTGTGCATAACTTTGATACGATATTGTATATTGCACAAACTTCAAATAAATATCTAATGCATAAGAACTAAAAATTTACATGATTTATTCACTGTTTAATTCATTTTTAGCAGAAATATCTTTTAATAATTTTGTTTTTGATTTGTCATATAAATATCTTGCTTACTTCCTCTTCTGTGTCAAAAGGTACGATACATGTCACTGGGCCGAAGATTTCCTCTTTCATCAAGCGAGAGTCATCCTTCACATCAGTAATCACGGTGGGTCGCATGTAATAGCCCTGTCACAGAGAGATAATGCTGTGTTACATGTAATAGCCCTGTCACAGAGAAATAATGCT